>VDFB02039149.1:0-85401 GCA_007258455.2 Sequoia sempervirens
AAGGTGAGCCAACTACAAGAAGAGGTGACTTGGCTAGAGAGAGAGGTGTCTAGAGAGCATGATGAGGGGGTGGTAGTGAGATGGGAGTGAGAAAGGCTAGAGGCAGTGGTGACTATACTATAGGCGAGGGGACAATGAGATCCCAAAGGAGTGACAAACCAGTTATCGATGGAGACCATGGCCAAGGAAGAGAAGGACCTAGATGATTTTAGGAGATCAGTGGAGGGGCTACTAAGAGATAAGACTAAGTTGAGATAGAAGAGAGACAAGCTCTATGACAGAGTTGAGGTAGCAGATCAGATAGTGGGGGACATGGGGTTGATGCAAGAGAGAGAGGAGTCTATGAGGGCTGAGGTACAGACCTTGTAGACAGAGAAGGATCCAGTACAGACACAGATGCGGACCTTGTACGGTGAGAGGGACACGATAGTGGCATGAGTACAACTTGTGGAGAGAGAGAGAGAGAGATGCAATGTAGGCATAGGCACAGGCAGCATAAGGTGTGGGTGGCAAGATAGGGGCAAAGATGCAGAGATTGTAGGCATAGGTATAGGCTATGCAGGATGAGAGGGACAGGGCTATAGATCAGGTGTCTCAGATGGGAGTAGATATTGGCCAACTATGGTTGGCACAAGATGCATGGGCACAGGAGAGGAGATCCATATGTGGATTTCGAGATAGGTATAGGGTAGATTAGGATTCATCCAGGTATCAGTCTGCAAAGAAGGATGAGTACATGTGAGAGGCTAGCTACTATATGGCAGCCTACTTTACAGTATTTCCAGATTAGACACAATGGGTACCTACCTACATCTAAGTGAGGCCACATATGCCAACACCATCCCACTCAATAGGGACACATGCCCACAGATATAGTAGCTATAGAGAGACCCCTACACATAGAGGGGTAGTGCCAGACTCACCATAGAGGTCATATGTGGGAAACTCATAGTAGAGAGGACAAAGGACAAGTGAGAGGATATCAATTTTTGATAGGTGTAGGATAGGTGTGCAGTACAGAGTAGCAAAGATCAAAGTTGATTCAGAGCCTTGTACTTGTAATTTATTTGATGATTACGGATGTTATGATTGACATATATTTTAATTATATGATGGTCATTATTGCAAACCATGGGATGGAAATTGTATTTTTTATTTTTACATAATATGTGATGACCCTTATTGACACCATGTTATGTGTATGTGACAGATGTTTTATTTATGCATATGTGTATGGTCATGATTTTATTATGGATGATCATGATGATGTGATGTATGTATGTGTTGATGATGATGTATGTTTATGATTATATGGATGATATGGATGATATGTATGATGTCTAACATTTATGATGCAAGATGAGATGGCTGATTTATGACTTTATATGTTATGGATATGGATCTAACAATTTGTTATGTAGGTGGCGATGTATGTAATGTGTTAATGATATGGACTAATATGGACAATGAAATGAATCAAAGATGCTTAGAATAACCAAATATGACTAATCTAAACAACTTAAAATAAATATGAGATGGTAGTGCACATGAGATGAAATGCAGTTAACCTATAATGTGGGATGAGATGTAATTAAAAACTAATAGATAAATGAAATTCAATGTGGAAATAGGTGGTAGGTTGACTTTATTTGTGATCATGCTTTCTTGAGCTTATACAAAATAAAGCTGTGTGATATGTGAGTGAGAACATGAGTGTAAATAACGGCTTGCATTATGATGAGGGTCAATGGTGGATGTATGGTTGCTTTAATGGAAAGTACTTTCCCTGTAATAATTACAAAACTAAGGGAAGATTGGTGTGAAACTGCACCTATCAAGAACCATAGGTATCCTGAGAGGAATAGGATATGGAAGGTGAATGTTTGCACAACCAAAATCATAGGTTATAGGTTAGGTGTGGATGTAATGTAATGGAATTGATCATGAAATGCAATCCTAATACAATTTTCCATTTTTTCGAGCACAGATTTTTGCTATAGCATAAGACACTAGGTGCTAGGGTATGTAAACCAAGGCGGGTTAGTATTTAATGCATAAAACAAACACAACAGACAAAAAGGCTATCCCAACATCCCAAAGTCATGAAGACCTTGTTCAGGCCAGGAATTGGTAACTACAAGCACAAAAGGATGCCCCAATGTAACACCAGACCATAGGGATCTTAGTGGGTACTACATGGGACAACCAAGAAAACAACAACAAAGCAAAAGAACAAGATATGCCCCTATGTTAACCAATCAAAACACACCATAATATGATAGATCATGGCGATCTTGACAAGTTATGACGAGGAGCTCAAATGATAAACAAAAACCAAAAGTATCAAATCATTGCAATCAATTTCAAACATCATTTTCCATAAGGGTATGTTCAAGATCATAATGGGCCAAAAAGTGGCAATATCATGGGTATGTGGCTGACGACTATTTTTTTACCCAAAATTGATGAAACGAAAAGGGTTTTTAAAGGAGATTCTTAGCTTTCCACCAATAAAAATTATTCTTTACTTTGAATTTAATAAGTAATTATTATTCATTTTCTATTCAAATTACGACTAAAGTCCTGATTGATAGGTTAATTGAAAAACATCTATAGCTTTCAAACGGTATCACATTTTTTGAATCCAAAATATGTGTCACATTCTATGCTTCACATACTATAGGATTAAAAAAAGAAAAATTGAATTTCATGAAGTTCTGACCAAGTTAAGGTGGTCAGACATGCGAGTTTTTATATTTTTAAAAAATTTGTAATAAAAAATTCATAATTAATTATTTACTTAGACAAAAATTACAAAAAAATATGCATCACAATAGGGCATGAGTCCTCTACTTATATATAAAATATTCTAAAAACATATTATCATTTTATTGTGGTTAGGGTGGTTAGATAGACACCTACTTCTTATTTTTTCCCCGTAATTTAAGTACCACTGCATTGAAATTTCAAATTTTCACCAAATAGATTTTTTTTTTTAAACAAACCTAGTAGTTTAGAAACTACATTCGATTTTCTACAGATTCTATTCTTACATATTTTTTAAATAATATAGATAACTTATTCAAATTTTTATGTCAAGTTGCCTAACTCTGATTTTTTTGAATTTTTTGCCACTTAAAGGCCTATTTTTTCCATGATGATCTTGCACATACCTATAAGATCGAGAACATGGATGGGATTGATGAGGTCTATTAGGAAGGATGCATCCTATTGAGACCAAAGATGGATACTAAACTAAAAGATCGATATGATGCAAGAGACTCCAAAACCAATTGAATCTCATGATACAAGTGGGTATCGTTTGTGAAAAAATAGCTAGACAAGGACATACTTGATGACACGACATGAAACACGAGATACAAGAATGACACACCCTAAAGACCTTGGAGCTTGGGGGCCAATCAAAAATTAGCCTTGCCTTCATGAAAGCGCATAGCCCTTGTAATTCAAGAAAAGACCATGGATAAAAGAAAAAAAAGGGCAAGGGTATGTGCAGGATCATCATCGAAAAAAAGGCACTTAAGTGGCAAAAAATTTAGAAAAATCAGAGTTAGGGAACTTGACGTAAAAATTTGAATAAGTTATCTATATTATTTCAAAAATATGTAAGAATAGAATCTTTAGAAAGTAGTCTTAATTTCAAACTTCTGGGATTTAAAAGCTGTTGGTAAGACTGAAATTTTAATCAGTAATGCACAAATTTCGAGGGAAAAAATAGGTGGAATACTGTCGACCACCTAACCCTAACTCATGATATCTTTATTACTCGTTATGGGGACTCATGATACAGTATGATGCATAATTTTATAATTTTTTTCAAGTAAATAATTAATTATGATTGACCCACCATTACAGCTTTTTTTAAAAATATAAAAGAAATTGTATATCTAACCACCTTAGCTTGAATTGAGAGCACAAAAATGAAATTATTTTATTTTACAATCTATAATGTAAAGCTATAGAATGTGACTATGTTTAGTTCAAAATATGATACCATTTGAAAAGCTATGAATGTTATAATCAGCAATTAGGAATTGAATGTAATTAGAATGAAAATGAATAATAATGCTGTAAAATCAAAGTAAGAAATAATTGGAAGCTGAAGTCCTTTAAAACATTCATCAATTTTGAAGTAAAAAATGTTAACCACATGCCCATCATAAACTATCATGATCTTGCACATACCCCCAATGGAGACAAGTGATGAAAGACAAAGATGAGACAAACAAAATGAAAATCAAAAGCCTCGAGGGTGGATCAAATGATTGACCTTGCTACATGAAAGCGCAATAGCAACGTAGTTTGAAAAAGACAAAAGATCAACATGACAGGATGAGATCTAAATGGAGATTGACACGATGAAAGAAACCAGATGAAAGAAAAGGACTAACATGATGAAAAAGGATGACGACGCAAAGCTCAGATTGGGATAAAAGCTCAAGATTACTAATAGCGAATAAAGATCATTCAATGCTTCAACCAAAATATACCAAGTGATAGGATGAAGGATACAAATGGAAAGACGAGGTTGATGGGATGATAGGATATGAGATTAGGATGGGTGAAGCATAAAGTAACTAGGCCACAAGGTAGATAATGATTAATCCCTGTACGAATGGCGCCTATGACCAGGTTTTCACCAAATGTACTTATCCAAGGCGCCACCAGGGTGTTTTTCTACCATAGGATGAATTATTTCCCTTTACTATTTTTATTTTCTAATTTTTTGATTTTTGATTTTTTGTATTTTTGTTATTTTTTTCATTTTTTTGTATTTTTGTTAATTTTTTACTTTTTTTGTATTTTCTTGGATTTTTTTAGGATAGGATACCCTAGCTAACTTAAGTGTTGAACCTTTTCAGGTGCTTTATGTTAATGGGCTCCTTTAGGGGCTCTCCTTCAGGTGTGACAAGTCTATATGCCCCTGATCCATATTTGGTTGTGATGAAATAAGGACCGAGCCAATTTTCTTCAAATTTTCCCTTCTTATCTATGTCCTGCTGAGTATGTTGATTCTCCTTAAGGACTAGGTTACCGACATTGAACTAACGAGGATGAACCATCTTGTTGTAGCATCTTTTAAGTTGATTCTGAGATGCTTGGAGATGGTTATATGCTTTGATCTATTGTTCATCGAGGAGTTCCAACTGGCTGAGTCATGTGACCTGAGTGTCTTCATTAGTGATATGATTCTTCAAGGATATTCTTAGTGAAGGGACTTCTACCTCAATCGGCAAGATGGCCTTGGTGCCATAGACAAGGGAATACGAGGTGGTGCCTGTAGGAGTGTGGATAGAGGTGAAATATGCCCAAAGGGTAGGATGAATGTGAAAGTTTCAATCTCGACCAGTATTATTGAATACCTTTTTAAGGATCCTAGTCAGGGTTTTTTTGGTAGCTTCCACTTGTCCATTACCTTGGGGGTAATAGGGCGTAGACCAACGAGGTTGGATATGAAAGGTGTCACAAAGATTCTTCATCGCTTGGTTCTTGAATGGTTTTCTATTATCGAAAATGATGGTGGATAGTATTCCACATCTATGGAGAATATGGAAAAGGATAAATTTGGATATCTGAGTACCCGTGATTTGCGAGAGTGGCATAGCTTCCACCCATTTGGTGAAGTACTCAGTTGCAATGATGATAAAGGTATGGCCATTAGAGGATGGGGGATATATCTTTTTGATTAGGTCTAACCCCACTGAGAGAAGGTCCATGGTGCTATAATAGGCTACAGATCCTATGTAGGAGCATGTATCAAATCCACATGTTGTTGACAGGGTAGGCACTTCTTGACAAACTCACAAGAATCATGTTCTAATGTAGGCCAGCAATATCTCGCTCTAAGAATTTTCTTAGCTAGTGCCATACCATTTGAATGGGCCCCACATACACCATCGTGTACTTTTGTTAACACAATGTGGGCTTCGGTCTCATTTAGACACTTGAGGAGGGTTCCATCATACCCACGATGATAAAGTGTATCACCCACGATGATATAACAGGATGTACACTGGATGAATGATTTTCTTTCATTGTATCTCAGATTGAGAGGTAAGATATTGTCATGAAGGTAGGTGTAGATATAATGATACCATGGTGACATAGGGCCCACAATTTTTCAAACCATCTCACTTTCAGGGATATCATTGGATGGGATTAAGAGTTGTTCAATGAGAAAATCACACTTTGTTCGATCTTTAGGCATGTCGATTAATGAACCAATGGTAGCCATTGCATCCACTACTTTTTCCTGCACTCTTGGAATCTGATCAAACTGGATGGAAGTCAAATACATTTTCAAGTCATCTACCATGCGTTTATAAGGTAACAGTTTATCATCTTTGGTTAGAAACTCATCATTGACCTGTTTGATGATGAGTTGGGAATCACCGAAGACTCTCAAGTGAGTAATATTCCATTGAATTGCAATTTGGAGGGTAGTAAGAAGAGCTTCATATTTAGCTATTTTTTTGTGCACAGGAAATCCAACCTAAATGAATTTGGTATATAATCACCCTGGGGGGTGACGAGCAAGATTCTTGCCCCCGATCCATTTTGTGTGTATGACCCATCAAAAAAGAGTGTCCATGTGGGTGCTTTTGTTACTGTGAAGAACCCTTCATCAGGAAATTATTTTACTAGAGGATAGACATCTACCAAGGGATCATCTGCAAACTGATCCACTATCACGTGTCCTTAAATAGCTTTTTGATCCACATATTCTATATCAAATTCACTTAACAACATGACCCACTTAGCCATGCAACCAATGAGATTTGTTTTGGATAACAAATATTTGAATGGATCAACTTTGGAGATAAGCTTTACTGGGTTCCTGAGCATGTAGTGTCAGATTTTTTGCGAACTAAATACCATGGCCAAGCAAGATTATTCCATCAGGTAATAGGGTATGTGCAGGATCATCATGGAAAAAATAGGCCCTTAAGTGGGCAAAAATTCAAAAATCAAAGTTAGGCAACTTGACTTAAAAATTTGAATAAGTTATCTATATTATTTCAAAAATAGTAAAAAATATGAATCTATAGAAAATTGAATGTAGTTTCTAAACTACTAGGCTTTTTTAAATGGTGAAAATTTGAAATTTCAATGCAATGGTACTTGAATTTCTTGTGGCAAATAAGAAGTAGGTGTCTCGTCTCAATTCACCCTAACCACAATAAATGATAATATTTTTTATAAGATTTTAGATATAAGTAGAGTGACCCCATGCCCAGATGTGATGCATATTTTTTGAATTTTTTTTCCAAGTAAATAATTAATTATGAATTTTACTACAAATTTTAAAAATATAAAACTCATATGTCTAACCACCTTTTAACTTCACCAAAATTTTATGAATTAATTTTTCTTTTTAATCCTCTATATGCAAAGCATAGAATGATGCATGTCTTGGATTCAAAAATGTGATACCATTTGAAAGATATAGATGTTTTTCAATCATCCTATCAATCAGTACTTTAGTCATAATTTGAATATACAATGAATAATAATTACTTATTAAATTCAAATTAAAGCATAATTTATATCGGTGGAAAGCTGAGAATCTTCTTTAAAAACCCTTTTTGTTTCATCAATTTTGGGTAAAAGAATAGTCGTTAGCCACATACCCATCATATTACCACTTTTTGGCCCATCATGATCTTGCACATACCCAATAATTGAGTTCATAACCCACTAGGGTCTAGCTGATGTAATAGATTGCTCATTCCTTTGATGACTCATCATGTTGTACCAGCAATGCCCCCAATGCCACTGAAGTAGCAAGAAATATACAATAGGAGTGATTTACCTAAAATTGGTGGCATAAGGATGGGTGGGTGAGAAAAATATTCTTTGATCTTGTCAAAGCCCAGTTGACACTATTGATTCCACTTAAAGGTAGTATCCTTATTCAGGAGATGAGTGAATGACTAGAATTTTTTGGCTAATTGAGCTATGAACCATCGAATGGATTATAGCTTACCTTGAAGGCTCCTTAACTGTTTGAGGTTACACGGAAGAGGCATATCCATGATTTCCTTGAATTTCTCTAGATCAACTTCTATGCCCCTTCGAGAGAAAATGAAACCCAATAGTTTTCTTGATGTGACTCCAAAGACACATTTCTTCGGATTTAGTCGTAGCTTATAATGGTCTAGATGCTCAAAGATATTTTTAAGGATTGTCGGGTGCTCTCCTCTTGTTTGTGATTTCCCTAACAGATCATAAACATAATCTTCCATTATGATGTGAATGAGATCATGGAAGATGACGGTCATGGCTCACTGGTAGGTTGCGCCCACATTTTTAAGGCCAAAGGGCATAACATTATAACAGAAGGTGCCCCATGGTGTGGTGAAAGCTATTTTATTATGGTCTTTAGGTGTAATTCTAATTTGATTATATCCGGAGAAGCCATCCATGAGGGAAAGAATCTCATGCCCTACAATTAAGTCTACTAACATGTCGATGTTCGACAAAGGGAAATCATCTTTGGGACAAGCTTTGTTGAGAGCCTGAAAATCTATGCAAATCCTAATGTCCCATTTGGTTTGGTGACTGGCACTATGTTGGAGATCCAATCATAATAGTCGATGGGTCTTATGAATCTAGCTTCTAATATCTTTTCTAACTCTTTCTTGACTAGTAGAGCCACTTGGGGGTGCATTTTCCGGAGCTTTTGCTTGACAGGTTTGGCATCAGGATGTACGTCTAGATGATGTACTACTAAATCGGGATCAAGACTTGGCATGTCTGAATATTTCCATGTGAAAGTGGTAGGATAGGGGAAGACATTGGTTGGTTGAAAACTAGTAAATTGCAGCAGAGATATGAAGCATACAGTCCTAAAAATCAGAATCTTTGGGACTTGGAAAGTATTAATATTAGAAGTATTGAATGCCCTATTGTTGAGGGTAATAGGGGTGGTGTTTCTTCACAAGGAAATCAGTGGCATAGAGGCAGAAACAGGGCACAAAATCAGACTGAGTTCAAGCAGCAAAAAGGACAAACAAAACAGATTTTTGACACTAACATGTTGAGTGACATGAGTGCAGGTTGGAAGAAAAGGAAGAAGGTAACTTTGGGAGATTTCATGTTTGGTAATCAGAAGGTGCAAACATATAGGAACAAGGAGTATTATGGCAGCAACAAGTTGGATACTTCTTGGGGCAAGACCTTTTTCTTTCTTGGGGAGAATGGTGCAGGAGCACCCAAGCTCTTCAAGGAACACTTCAAGAGACATGAGGATGCAGGGGTCATGAAGACCTATCAAGGAAATCAGAAAATTAATTATGACATTTTGAAGCCTATAATGGCTTTTGAAATGGTTAAAAACATTAAAGGAGTCAAATGTCCTAAGGGTCCTGATAAGGACCATAGGACCAAAATGCATTGTAATTGGACAAATAATGTCCTAAGAGTCTAGATAGGTTTTTAGTGTTTTAATCATGTTAATTAAGGTTGAATAATTCCATTTAATAGGTTTGAAGTATTTTTAGTTAGTAGGAGTTAATAAAATAAAAGTTGGAAAATTCAAATTTTAAACTTCCAACTTTGGGCGGGAAAGTGATTTTTAGGAGTTTTCGCAATGTTAATGTAATCAAACCTATTCCAAATAGTTTGAGCAGTTGTGGGATGGGTCTATAACCCTAAAGGAATCATTTTTATGGAGTTTGGGTTGCTGTTATGGATTTTGTACGGACTGCTATAGGAAAAAGCAATAAAACAACAATTTCTTGCATTTTTCTTGTGTTTTTTTGATGAATATCTTATTGTTATTGATGAAATGAACCATGGAATGATTTAGAGACTTGTATCTACATTTATTTAAGCCCTTTCATATTTTGATACATGTTTATAATCAGTTCTTTTTATTATATTGCTGACTATCCTCAAGAAAGTGCAGATTTTTTACTAATTTTGAGGTTTTTCATGGATGATTGATCCATTTCAAGGTAAAATGTTGTTGTGACCTGTGAAATGGATCATTCCTAACATGTATCATATATATTTTACAAGATAATGTTTAGGAAAGATGAATATCAAGGTGTACACCAAGTATTAGAAAGGAAAAGGCATCAAGACCTAGCATATCTAAATATTTCCATGTGAAATTGATGATGCCTTCTTTGAGAAGCTTGGTGATGGTAGAATATTCATCCTCTGATAGTGCTTTGGCTACATATGTGATTTTGGGATCCTCTTCAATCCCCAAATTTATTACTTGTATTTCCTCAATCAAGATGGATGATCATCTAGATAGTTGAGTTCCTACAAGGGGATGGTGAACATCCCCATCTTCTAGTGCCTCATCGAGGTTTTTGCTATCAGATACACCCTTTTTTTTTACTTTTTTGAAGTCACAAAGCACCTCAAGGAAGTTTTCTCTAGGTGACCCTTTTTATTTTACTTATTTTACCTTTGCAATTAGGGTTTTCATCTTCCCCCAATCTCATATGATGCACGTACTGATCCACTGAGGGAAAGGTGTTGATAGGTGCACTACCATGTAGGTCCCAGTCTATGAATTCAGGATGTTTAAGGGATAAGTTAATGGTGCAAATGGATAAGCATTCAAACATGGAAACAGGTTAGTGTGATCTACATCATCGTATGCATGTTTGATGGATTCCTCCTCTGGTATGTCTTCAAAGAAATTGTCTCTCTCACTGACATTATTAGAGGCACTAGATGATGCCATAGGACCCTTTTTCTTGGTATCATAACCCAAACCCAATTTTCTTGGTCGCACAGAGGTGTCTGTCGGTTGTCATCTATTTTTTTCTACACCAAGGCCTCCCCCCTGATAATTGTGTTTCTTTAAAAACTTAGAAGGCCAAGGATAGACCTCTTGGAAATATTCTTTCAAGGAGGGAGAGGGTTCAGGTTCTTCACTATATACCCACTAGCTAATGTCATGTTCTGGTGTGTCTTGCCTTAACCCGGGAGAGCAGAAGGTACTGGATCCCACATTTTTGGAACTCAAAGTGGCAATCTTCTCTTCTTCCTTTGGTGCTGATTGAGAAGCTTTCCTGTATGTGTGTGGTGAGGGTGGCATAGTTTCCATATTCAAAGACGTGCACATTTCATATTCACCACATCCCTTTTCAATGATCTAGACTTTAGTAAGGGTGGAATCAAGTGTGGATGATGGAGTGGATGAAGTGTTGGCTAGTGCATTGGTAAATGAGTGGGATGATGATGTCTATAGTGGTTCCATTTCCACTCAAGGACAATAATGAGAGTGGGGGAAAGAGGCTTCTAATGCATGGCAATATTCAAATGGTTGAGGATCCGCATTTATGGTAACTTCTACCCCATTGAATGGGAATTTAACACATTGATGGTATGTGGATGGAACGGTTTGCATAAAATGGATCCATGGATGACTGAGGAGGAGGTTATAGGTGAGTTCTAGATCAAGGAAATGACATGTACTGTATTGCACAACTGGCCCAACCTAGATTGGAAGATAAATTGTCTCTTCAGAATCACGCTCTAAATTATCATATGCCTTGATACTAATGACTTGATTATTTAAGTTAGCATGGGTTTATCCCACTTGTTTTATGAATTTCAATGTGTAAAGGTTTAGGGAAGAACCATTATCTACCAAGACCCTCTTTACTTTATGATTCTTTACAAGGACCTCTAGATGGAGGGGATGATTATGGTTTGAGTCAATGCAGGGCATGTCATTTTGGCTAGAACTTAGTTGATAGGTTGTTGAAAGGTGTCCTACCAATACTTGAAATTGTGTAGGGTCCATATCATTGCGAACTTGGGTGTCCTATAAGGCCTTATTTAATATTTTTTGGTGTATGGGAGAAGACTTGAGCAAATCCAGGATGGATATTTGTGTCAAATTATTTCATAGATGATCAAGAATGTTGTATTGGGAACTCATAGGTGGTGGTTGGGTGGATGTGGAGGCTCCAAGGACCGTGATACGGGTTTGGCAGGTCATAATGGCACATTGTGGGTCCTTTCCTTTTATGTGTATCATGGATACACCTGGTTCAACTTGTTTGATGTGCATGATGATGCCTTGATAATTAAATGGAACATTTTTGTAACTAATGTTATTGGTGTTGTTATTCTGATCATTATTGTTGCTAGGCCCCAGGTTGGTGTTTGACATGGTAGGACCTTCATTATGCTTAGGGAAAGAATTTTGATATATCTGCAATTGAGCATTGGATGAGGGTGTTGTGTTGGCCTCCACATCTATGTCACCTCGATCTATGAGATCTTGGATGTACATTTTCAGACCTTGACACTTATTCAATGTATGCCCTTTAGTCTTATGGAACTCACAATACTCATTTTCTTTGTACTAGGTTGGTTTGGGCTAGGATTCGTGAATAGGCTTGGTCACAAGATATGTGATCGGGTAATTATCTTGAAGGACCTTATGGAACACGATGCTCAAGGGTTCTCCTAGTTGAGTGAATTGATGTTTGCTATTCCCTTGGTTATTCTAATTGGATTGTTGGGTAGGATGAGGTACCCCCTATGGAACTGATATAGAATGAGGATTTGACTACTCCGGAGGCAGATATTGTGGCTTCTGGGAAGCATTGGCTACTTGGATGTGTTTGGTGTCAGTGACACCATCATTGAAAGCATTTTTGTTTTTGTTCCAATAATGATGCTTAGCTCCAGATGATTTCTCCTTATCAGAGCTAAATATTTTAACTAACCCTTTGGCAATAAGAGCCCTCTCAAGGATAGGACCTTTCTCCACTATTTCTACAAAGGTCATGACACAATTATGTCTAAAGTGTTGGACCATATCCAGATGATATTTTTTGATAAACAGCATGACCATGTCCTTTTCCCTTAACGGAGATTTCATTCGACTAGCTAAAGCTTTCCATCTTTAAATATAGCTTGTAAATGTTTCTCCCTCATGTTGCTTTTCCCCCTCATGTTGATTGTTAGGTAGGATGAGGTACCCCCTATGGCACTGATATAGCATGAGGATTTGACTACTCCGAAGGCAGATATTGTGGCTTCTGGGAAGCATTGGCTACATGGATGTGTTTGGTGTCAGTGACACCATCATTGAAAGCATTTTTTGTTTTTGTTCCAATAATGACGCTTATCTCCAGATGATTTCTCCTTATCAGAGCTAAATATTTTAACTAACCCTTTGGCAATAAGAGCCCTCTCAAGGATAGGACCTTTCTCCACTATTTCTACAAAGGTCATGACTCAATTATGTCTAAAGTGTTGGACCATATCCAGATGAGATTTTTTGATAAACAACATGACCATGTCCTTTTCCCTTAATGGAGATTTCATTTGACTAGCTAAAGCTTTCCATCTTTAAATATAGCTCATAAATGTTTCTCCCTCATGTTTCTTTTCCTTCAAGAGATCTAACATATTTATATCCTTCTCAAGATTAAAGGAGAATTGGGATACACACTCTTCTGAAAGTTGTGCAAAGGACTTGATAGATCCCTTCTCGAGACCCATAAACCAATCAAGGGCTATCCCCTATAAACTCCTAGGAAACAATCTCATGAAGTAATTGTCATTATGAATGACTTCTTGACAGTGGGCATAAAACTATTGAAGGTGACCTTTGGGTCTTTTGTTCCTTTATATTTATCGAATTTTGGCATTTTGAAATGCTTTGGGAAAGGAATCAATGAAATAGAGGGATCAAATGAATAGGGACAAATGTCCTCAAACTTGAATAATTTTTTTCCAGTCCCTACTTGCATGTCCTTCAATGCATCTTTGACTTCTTCTGGATCTTTATTGATAGGTGTTGTGGGAGTCGAATTAGATGGAATAGGATGATTGTATGGAGGATATTGTTGATATGATGAGGACAGTGCAGAAGAAGCTTCATCATAGGTTGGTGGAGGCATTTGTTGGTACTGACTGGCATATGTGGATTGTGGTTGTGGATTGGCATAAGGTGGATAACAAGATGATGGATTTTGATAGTAAGAGATGGAAGTTGCTTGTTGATATGGTAGTTGTTGTTGGTATTATGAAGTGGATGGAGCACCCTACTAATATTGCATAGGAGCTTGATAGTACGATGATGTGGAAGCCCCTTGCTGATATGGTGGTGGTTGTTGATAGTAGGACATAGATGGAGTACCCTGCTGATAGGATGGTTGCTGCTAAGTGTAGTATGGATTGGATTGGTAGTTATATGCAGCATTGGGTTGTTGTGTGGCATACAGAGGTGGTTGTGGATTAGATAACTATTGTTAAGGATTCGTGTGTGATTGTAGAAGATTAGTGTAAAGTGGCAGTTATGTCCATGATGGATTTTGAGAGGCCATATGGATATTTGGATTAGGATTGGATATAGTAGCATAAGCATTGTATGTGTTAGATGGATGGTAGAGATATTGTGTGAGAGCATTAAGTTGCATTTTCCTAGGAACGTGTGTACGTTGGGGTGGTTGTTGTTGTTGTGGATGTTGATAAGATGGGAAAGATGGGATATGATGTTGTTATGGGATTGCTACAGAGGCACCATGGGGCAGTTGTGGAGGTTGCAATGCAACTTGCATCACTTGATGTGTAGGCTGCATAGGAATGGTAGTGTGTTGCTAAGGGATCAGAATGTTTTGTTGTGGGATTGTTAAATTTTGTTGTGGAGGTTACTAATGGGGTGGCTGAGACGAGACAAAAATGGTAATGGTATGTTGTGGTGGCACTTGCGATGGGATAGCAATGTGTGGTGACAATGCTTGCAACATAGTGGGATGATGAAGGTTAGCAAGAATTTGTTGAAATATAGGGATATTACCTTGAGGTGGTTGTGGTATATTTCCAGCAGTTGCAAGCCCTAGATCTGGCATCAATGTAAGGACAAGATTTCCCACAGTGTCGACTGGTGGTTCACCAAGATGTTGAGGTGGGAGTGGTGGAGCAGACGGAATATTTTGTGGCATGCCATAGGCATAGGGGTCATTAAGATTAGGTGGTGCCATAGAGGCAATGGGTGGGAGGTGAGGATAACTTACAACTTGATGTATCAAGGCATTTCCAAACTTGGGGTGATACCAATTGTCTATAGGTTCACTTTCAGGGACATACGGATTTCTTGGAACATTTTGCAAATTCTATGAGTCTTGAGGTACAGGAAGAGACCGAGTGCATGTATACTATGACATATCAAAATTAGGTGGGGGTTTGGCTCCTTTCAAGATCAAAGTGGGGAGAATCTTATCCCTGTGCTCATTAAGGATACAATCTATCATCTGAACATTAGTGGGATTGTTAACGTATTCATCAACTATAATTTTAGGATAATTGACCATGTTCTCATCTTTGGGCGATGAGGTGTTTTGAACATCGGTATTGGACTGTGATGAAGAACTGTTATTAGGGTCTTGAGGGATATTTAGCTAGGAACCCTAGGCTTGTTGTTCTACCATTTGCTTCCTAGCTTGTGATAAATTCTTAACGGGCATGAAACTGCAAAGCTACCAAGTGAACTAAGATATGGTTAAACTCTAAGATGCAATGTAGAGATGACATAAATGATGATTGAAGGATTTATTTGAATTGATGAGGGATCAGTTGATTGGATTATTGGATAAGTATTTGATTGGATTAGATTGGATAAGATTGATTGGTGAAATGATTGATAAGATTGGATGATAGATGAGATAGGATGATGAAAGGGATTCTAAACCAAGTTCAGAAATCACCCTAGGTGATTTAAGGTGTTGATTGATCGGATTAAAGGATAGATAAATGATTGTGGAATTGAATCCAACTTGAGATGGAAGTGGATTGATTGGGCCAAAGACAATAACTGACTCAGGATGGATGGGGGTCCTACGAATATGTTAAAGGATGATCAATTTCAAACACCTAGGCCAAATCAGATAATAACTTCAAACAAATTTCAAGGGATTTGGATTAAGAAAACGATGATGTATGTGCAACCTAGAGATGTTTTAAGATGTGCCCATATGATTCGAATGATAAATGGATGACCTTTGGAAAATGTAGATGGATTGAAATGCAGATAATAGGTGAACATAAGATGCAAATGTCTTGGAAAAATAGCTAGATAAAGATCAGACTCGCCTAATTAAGGTGCAAGGTCACCTAACTCAACTGCAAGGTCACCCAACTAGGGTGCAAGCTTTCCCAACTCAAGTGCAAGGTCACCCAACTAGAGTGCAACATCACCCAACTCAAGTGAAAGTTCATCCAACTAGGGTGCAAGGTCCCCCAACTCAAGTGCAAGGTCGCCCAACTAGGGTGCAAAGTTTCCCAACTCAAGTGCAAGGTCACCCAATTAGAGTGAAAGGTCACCCAACTAGGGTGCAAGGTCGCCCAACAAGGGTGCAAGGTCACCCAACTAAGTGTAAGGTCGCCCAACTAGGGTGCAAGGTCACCCAACTCAAGTGCAAGGTCACCCAACTTAGCTTTCAGACTTGTCTAAATTAGAAAATGGTCAAACGACATAGATAAATGGGGTAATGGACTCTTTGAATGAGCAAATAGAATCTTGAAATGGGGAAATGAACTCTCCTAAGAGGCAAATGGATGCTTGAAACAGAGAAATAGACTCTTGGAACAGGCAAACAGACTCCTAAAACTAGCAAACAGACTCTCAGAAGGGGGAAATGGATAAATGGATTGGGGAAACAAACTCTGAGAATGGGAAAATGGACTCTCGAAATGGGGAAACAAACCAACCAAATAGACAAATAGATTGACTAAACGGAAGGCGGGATTGGTTGTTCAAAGTGCAAAATCACCCAACTATGTTGCAAAATCATCTGTTTTCATGGAATGGGAAAATATGATGACTCAAGGACTATGCAAGGACTGAAGCAACAAACACAATTGCCCAAGTATGAGGCAGGGTCACCCAACTTAGAGGCAGAATCACCCTTTTTGATGAAAAAATTGAATGTGATGGGTTGTTTGACTGACAAAGTGACTCAGACCAAAAGCATAATCATCCCTTTAGCTAGTAGGTTCACCCAAATTAGGGGCAGAATTTCCCCTCTCAGAGACAGGCTCGCCTAAGTAGTGAAGGATGGGTGATTCTGACAGGAACATATTGGGAAAATTACTCAGACATAAGGCAGGGTCGCCCCTGTGGACAATAGGTTCACCCCTGTTAGTAGAAAGTTCACCCCTGTTAAAGGAAAACTATCCCAAATAGAAAACCTAGACTTAACTTGGATAAAAATGGCTATGGAAAAGGATAGAAAACATAGCAAACAACAAGTAGAAGAAAAAGGTTGACTTGACTAAAAATACATGCATTGGTTTCACACAAAGAAGACAGTTCAAACAACACAATCCTAAGATTACTAACAAGGGTATGGCCAACACGGTCCTCTATCTAAGTTGAACAAGGAAAACTAGGGAGTCCTTGATATATGCACGGTATGTGAGGCACAACCATGAACACCAACCCATCATAGGCATGAGTCAGAAGCTCCAACGAGGTCCTTGAAACTTAGACCAACTCTTCAAGTCTTATCTAGGTATCATCCTAGCTTCGACACTTCGCCAGACACGATATGACGGATTGGAGTACATCTTTGGCTCTCCCCACTTTATATACCCCGCCGGTACACATGGTTGTGATTGTCCCTTGGGGTGATGAAATCCTCAAGTAGGTCCCATTAAAAGAAAACACTAGACATTTTCAGCTAGTCCCCAGGCTCGCACGAATCGCAAGGGGAAAGCTCGAATAATCCAGTGCCTCCTAGGTAACACAAAGGACTAAGTTGACTACAATTTATCTTCACCCAAGATTGTAAAATGGTGCAAGGGTATTGGATACATCAATAGTCCACTTTCAAGCACAAAAAACAATATTATTGACTTCCCCTAATTAAACTATGTGCCTAACTAGTATGAAAAAGACAAGTAAAAACTAAGCTCTTAGCCCATTCCTCCTACAACAAATATGTTAGCAGTTTAACCTCTGACCTTAGAAAAATGTGAAATGACTGCATAAATGTTAGTAAAAACAAGCACATCCACCAACAAAATAGGTTAGGGGGTCAGTACTAAAAAAAATGACAAGAAACAAACTCTGAAAATAACACTTTAAGTCCCTGTTTACCTTATAATCACCTCTATCTGGGGCAGAATCACCCCTATTGATAGCAGAGTCACCCCTCTTAGAGTCAGAATCACCCCTCTCAAAGGTAGGTTCACCCTTGTCAGTGGTAGGATCGCCTATTCAGAGGTAGGCTCACCTAGTTATAGGAAGCAGGCTTGCCCAACTTAGCAACAGGGTCACCTGTTTAGGAAACAAGGAGTAGATTTGCCCCTGTTTAACAGATGGGAAATTTTGTAAGGGCATAATTGCCTCTGTTAAGGGTAGGGTTGCCCATCTTGAGGGTAGGGTCACCCCTGTCAGTTGCAGAGTTGCCTCTATGTAGCCTGATGATAAGGGAGGAAACCCGAAACAAAGAAAATGATGCAAACAACTAGAGAGATTTTATTATTATTCAAAAAGAAAAATACTGCATGCAAAGGATCTCAAATCCTTGAGCTCTGTAATACATGCAAGCTATAGAAATTTTAGAAATTAGAGAATTTTCCCCTTTCGCAACATGCGAACTCTTTCCCTTAAAAAGCTACAAAAATAAAAAAAATCCCCCCATAAATAGTTGAATTATTATTTTTTGGTGTTTCAGTGCCACAAGTTACAATTTGAAATTCAAATTTAAAACATTATTCAAAAATTAGCACATTTTTTAAAGTGCACTAACTTCTGGGAGCCATAACTTTTGATCTGGGACTCCTTTTTTCAAACCATTTGAACCGTTGGAAAGGTCTCAAAGTCAAGAACATGTGCAAAATATGCTACAGCAATTTTGGAAAGTTTTTGGGTCGTTTTAGGGCCGTTTAATGCCTCAAATATGATCTGGAAGGTTTTTAGGTGCATTTCTCAGAGACTGAAACTGCAATATCTTTCAAACCAGGAATGCTCTCGACTTGATTCTTTCGCCAATATTCTTATTTTTTTGTTCTAAACCTTCCCATATAATTTTTTTCCCCAAATACCTTCAAATTCCAATACCTACTAAAAATAGTTGTTGACCAAAAAAAGCAGAAAAGCAAAACTGGAAGTGGGGAATTACATTAAGACGAAAAGGGTATCCAAAAATGCAAATACATCTACAAAAAGCTAACAAAAGGAAATGGGTGATCCCATAATAGTGGTTTACAATTTTTGGCCAAACTGGACACTGAAATTATTATTTTTAACTAAATCTTCACATTCAGACACCTATAGCAGCTAAACTGTGAGGAATTTGAAGATGGTACAAACTAGAGTCTCATCAAATTTTTTCTGTACATTCTAAAAATATTTTTTTCAAAATTTTTGGAATCAAATTGCACTTCTTTTTCCATCTCCCACAAAAATTGATTTTTCAAAAACAACATTTTAAAAAGTGGCACACACCGTATAATGCATAAAATTTTTCCATGAAGGATAAAATTCTAATTCTTTCAAATTTAGATTTGTAACTCTGATATCTAGTGCTTCCACTTGGTTAGATATTTTTTATTGAATACTTTTCCTTAATCAAGTTTCAAAGTCAAACAAATTACAATTCAGACAGCGCGACCATATAACATGTAACTTTTTTTGTATATGTCAAATTTTTTATTTTATTTTATTTTTTATCAAGGACTTCAATATCTGGTGCACTCATATTTTTCAAATTTTTTAATAATCCTCTATTTTCCACATGTGAAGAACAAATAAATTCATTTTCAATGAAAAACCTATGTTTAATAAAACTTAAAAAACAAATACATAACAAAACCAAAACATATTAAAATTATATTCATTGGATAGCTTGTTCGAGGAATACCATAATCATTTCAAATAAATTTTAAATGAATTCATTTGATCCCCCAAAAGCTAAATAAAAAGTGATTTTTTATCAGCATTTTGATAGGTGTAAAGGAGATGCATTTATAGGTATGGTTTAAAACTAGCAAGGTTCTATCCAAGGGGGTTTGATCTAAGGTGATTTGGTCAAACCCTCTTCAATTGGAATCCTTAAAATGGAACTTTTTAAGGCTTAAATCATTATATTTTCTAAAAATATGTGATTTCAAATAAAATTCGTTCCTCTCAGGAATTGTAAACCACTATTATGACAGCACCCAAAGATAAACTGAAAGCATATTTTTTGGGTGATATAGGATTTCCCTTACACCACTGGATTCTCCTCCATCACCTGAACCTTCAAAACTTCAAACAACAGACCACAATAAAAGAGTAGACCCATTTTTGGGTCCCACCGGGCATGCCAGCAATGTGTGTAGTGTGATTTCCTACCATAAAAGATGCAAAACAACATAAATGCAACAAGGATAAATACACACAACGCCACCTCAATATTAGCCTAAGTTGAACTTAAACAAAAGAAAGATAAAAGAACAATTATACCTTTGTTCAAGTTGATCCTTTTGGTTGTGTTGATCATTTTCACAACAAACCAATCAGGTCTCAATAGGTACCTATGAGCTTTCCAAACTCAATTCTCAAATATCTGATATACAAGTGGCCAACTGATGAGATATAGCACTAATAGCTTTATCTCTTGCACTTCGAGCTTTGCAAAACTCGGGAGGGTAATCCCACAATGTATATTATACTACTATTTCAAACAATTCATATGCACATTGTATATTTAAGATGATATACTCTCACCCATGGCTAATAAGTTTAAATTCCTCAAGAAGTTAGCAATTCCTGAAACAAACTATACACCTTAAGTTGAGAATGCAAAGACAACACAAACACCATAAACTCAAGATAGATTGATGATTATTTTAAAAGATTGTTCTTAGGTCAGATAACTGGGATCATGAAAATATTTAATGGGTTTATGACTAGTGCGATTATCTATGGGCTAGGAGTCTAGGCAAATTGAAATATAAGGGGCATTTAATTATGGACATTTGAGATCTATGCAATACCACTTAGAAATTCACAAATCAGTAACCAAATTCTAAAGACTACTTATCATATCCTTTGACTTTGCATATGAATTCATGATTTGATTCAAGTGATTTAACTCTTTCTATGAACAAGAGTTAAAACCAAAACATATTTCAAAGTATGAAATGATGACAATTAATGAAATGATCTCTAATCAATATTTTCATTAATAATTCATATACATAATCGAAATGGAGAGACTATAGACTTGGAAAATATCCATTATCATTCAGATATATCCAGAAACCATAAATTTAACAAAATATGCTACTTAGACTCAAAGCATTCGATAAAGACTAAATGGGTGATCCCACAATAGTGGTTTATAATTTTTGGCCAAACTGGACACTAAAATATTTTTTTCTAACTAAATCTTCACTTTTGGGCACCTATAGCGGCTAAACCATGAGGAATTTGAAGATGATGCAAACTAGAGTTTCGTGACATCTTTTATGTAGATTAGAAATATATTTTTTTTTAATTCTGGAATAAGATTGTACTTCTTTTTCCATCTCCCTCGAAAACTATTTTTTTTAGAAAACAACATTTTTAGAAAGTGACGCTCACCGTATAACACATAACTTTTTTTCCATGAAGGATAAAATTCTAATTCTTTCGAATTTAGAGTTTTAACTCTGATATCTAGTGCTTCCACTTGGTTCTATAGTGTTTTTTGAATATTTTTTCCTTAATCAAGTTTTGAAGTCAAACCAATTACAATTCAAACATAGGCGAACTGTATAATGCGTAACTTTTTTTCCATGTATCGAAATTCATTTTTTTCCTTTTTTTTTGGATCAAGGACTTCAATATCTAGTGCACTTATGTTTTTCAAAAAAAAATGATAATCTTATATTTTTCCACATGTGCATAACAAAGAGCTTGATTTTCGGTGAAAACCCTACATTCACTAGAAATAAAAAATGAATATAATAATAAAATTAAATTTATTTAAAATTATACTTTTTTAGAAGCTTACAATAAGGACTACATACAAAAATAAATTTTAAATGAATTCATTTGATCCCCCAAAAGGTAAATTAAAAGTGATTTTTTATTAGCATTTTGATAGGTGTAAAGGAGACTTCGTTATAGGTATGGTTTAAAACTAGAGGGGTTCTATCTAAGGGGGTTTGATATAAGGTAGTTTGATCAAACCCTCTTCAAGTGGAATGCTTTAGATGGAGATTTTTAAGGTTTAAATCATTATATTTTCTAAAAATATGTTATTTTAGCAAAAATTAGAATCTCCCAAAAATTGTAAACTAGCTTTGTGGGGTCACCCAAACATATTCACTTTGTGTTCTCAATTCTCACAATTCAGCTCTAGTATTCAACAAAATACCCACACAAAATGGCCCTGAATTCCTTTTTATAGAATAAGGGAGCAAAAAGAAGCTTCAAGCCAAGTGTACACATGTCACTATCAGATTGGACTGCAAGAAGATAGATTCTCTTATTTAGTTATATTTAAATTTATCAAAGTGGAGGGAATTCATACAAGACAAAGTTCATTTACATTCATTATGAGGAGTAGCTTTGTCTTCCAAAAAGCACATGTCAAAAAGGATAAACTTCTTCATAGCAGCACATTGATTTCATCAAACAAGATGACAAAATGGTGTGGATTAAAAAGGTGAGTCAACATCTTAGTTAGCACTCCATATCACCAACAATTGATACTTCCTGTGAAACATATGTTTTATACTCTATAACTTATAAGTCCAGACATGTACAATACTTGACCCAGTATATGTTTCACAAACCAAACCTCCCAACATACAACCTTCCCCATTCTTCATATTCTTCCTCAAACGGCCAATCAAAATCCATAATTTTATCCATGGCTTTACTATAAGGGGAGTACTTGGTTACTACTGCATTGGACTCTGTCAAAATCTTGTAGAAAGCTAATAAGAAATGTTAACCTCCCCAGAGTGTTATTGAAGACATCAATATTAACTTTCTTGCAAATATTATCCACTTGGGAATCAATAACCTCATCCAGTCCCCTCTTCCACACCTACAATGGTTTCACTTCATAATTACTAACTTCAATGGTTGGTAATGGTGACAGATCAGTTTGGTTATATTGAGCTATCAACTTTATTATCTTTTTCTCCAATGGGGCTACATATCCTTGAAACTTCTACTCACTTTAAAACTCACACACAAACTCATAAATAGGAAGAACCTGAGGGTATTTATCTTCATGTTGGCCAGCTCCCACTAATATCAACTTCAATTTCTTAGCTCTTGGGACCCATTTATTCAAGGTTGGTATGGCCAACATCTTATCTCATTGGGATAATCTCATTGCATGCACCATCAAAGCATAGTTGTCATGCACACTATTGAGTCTATCCTAAATCTTCTCATTTAGATGATTTAAGGTAGTCTGGATAACTTTTTATATGTTCTCATATATTGTGTCCTAAGATTTCTCTAGCAATTTCTTATATGTCTCAATTTGCAGAAGCAATTGATCTCTGTCAAATGAGCTAGAGCTTGGTCCACTTATTTCTTCTTCTACAAATGATTCTTGTTCCTGACAATGCAGTATTATTTCTAAGGCCTGGCTATGATATTAGTGTTGCAAAGATGCCATTGGAGAAGCTAAATGTGGGTGGCTTGATCTAGGATGACCTCGTTCTCTTTCTACTTCTTCTCTTTGTTTATAGAATGCCAATTCAGTTTCTAGTGTAGCCACTTTCTGTTGGTTGTTGTCATAGTCACCAAAGAGTTCTTTGTATTTAGCTCTGAGGTTATCTCTTTCCAAGGTGATACCTTCCATAGTTGACCAAGTAAACCTAGCAACATTAACAACCATGTATGCATCTTTCAAAGCTAGATTATTAGCAACTCTTTTTACAAGCAGTTGTCCACTAAGTTCTGATGGCTCTGCCAGAGCTAGTTTCCTAGATCCTCAAGATAGTGACCATATTGCTAATGCATCCCAATCCTCACTGAAGGTTGAACCTCGAAGTGTCATTTCTAGTTCTTCTTATGTCTATACAGGAGGCCTTTCAGCCTTTCTTATGGCATCTAGAACATTAATAGCATCAGAAATATTCCATTTTGGTAACAACAACACACCACTCTTCTTTACAAGATCTCTGCCCTCTTGGGAATTAATCTTTTTAAACTCATTTCTCATAATTCTTCTTACATTTTCTTCAATAACATTTTCATGTAGTTCAAGATGCAAGCTTATTTCAATGGCTACCTTCTCTGCATAGTCTATAGCCTTGGATTTCCATGGGAAATACTGGAATTCCAAGGTTTCAATGAAGGAATCATCTTCCATAAAATCTTTGTTGGCCTCTACCCTTAAGTCATCTACAATATTCAATCCACAAATTTCAATCTTTACTAATATGAGGATGCTTTTTCTTGAACTTGAAGCAATTTCTCCTTTATAAGGAGGAATTCCTATTTGCATTTCCTCAGGGGTGACATAGATATCATCTTCATCTATGTCAGAATAATCAACCACTCTTTTTTCTTCAATCTTTTGCTTCTTTTGAGGTGGTTGCTCAGGAGGGGAAAAAATTTCAGGAGGTGAATCAAGATCAATTACAAGAAAAGAGGCTTGTGCAAGGGAAGTTAGCACTGCACTCTTGGGAGAGTCTGCTTTTGTCCCTCTAGAGGTGATAGGGGTTGTTGAGCTTATTTCCTCACCTACTACTTTCTTCCTCCTAGAATAAATTCTCAACTATTTGGGTGGTTGATATGGAGGTCTTTCTTCTAATGTCATTTCAGCACTTTCTTCAACCACCATTGCCTTTCCTTTATTTGGAATTTCCCAATGTTCTCTCAAAACACCAAAAACATTCTCAAAATTGTCCATAACATGCATAAATTTCTTAAAGTAACCATGTATATTTGGAAAAGGATCATATTGGGGATTATTCTTCCTCTTAGCTTCTACCATCTTTCTGTAAGGCAGGTATTTGGCTTTTTTTTCATCTTGTTCCACAAAGTTAAAAACATTGCTAAGAACATCCTCAGGGTAATCAAAAGCATGTCCAAAGGTACCCATTTTCTTATCCTCTTTGAGTTTACTAATGAAGCCTTCAGGATCATGATTCCTCAGGCTCATAGTCATCAGTTTATAAGGAACTAGTTGATGTTCTAATCCATTCACTGTCCCTTTTGTCACAATGTAATCTGCAAATATTGTCCATTCTAGGAAGAATGACCCCTTCCTTGTTGATTCAGGTAAATGTGCTTCTTGTGACGATCCTAATTGCCTCATGATCTCAAGGAATCCTATTCTCAAAGGATCATATGTAGGAAAAACATATGGTCCAAACCACTACCATATAAATTCTGAAAAATGTCTTATCAGGATACAAAATCAAATCTCCCCTATTATGACTCAAATTCAAATCTGGCCTCATCTCCCTAGGTCTCAAGAATTCATGGATTTCTCTAGGGATTCTAGGTGGTTCATATACTAAGACCCTCTTTATCTTGGATTAAAAATCATTTCTAAACATTACAAAGTTATACCTCTTGTCATCTTTATCCAAGATTCAGGATAGGAAATTCAACATCTTCCTTCTTCCTTTCCAATGTGATCTCCTTCTCAAAGGCTCTTTGTCTTTTGTACAAGAACATATGCATTAACAATAAGTACCACTAGAACTTCACCCATTTTTTTCCTTCTTTCAATTCAAATAAGAATTTATGGATATGTTTAGCCAGATAAGTGCCATAGTCATAAACAATACTATATGATGGGTGTTGTAGATGTGTAGCCAAGTAGCTATACCCCTTCTACAATGTGTCGAGTCAATTGGCACTAATAATTTGGTATAGAGAGTACACAGTATTTCTAAAATAGCTAGAAAAATAGTTCATTGGGAAAGGTTCAAGCTCTCTATCATCAATCCTAACCTTCCTCCTTTATTTGCTAGTTTCAGTCATTGCAGTATGTAAAGGAAACATCCATGTTCTGATGAACACCTTGGTATTGTTGTACTCTATTCTGATAGTATCCATATCCAAAGGAATCATGTCTGGACTCCTTTCATGCAAGTCAAAAAAAAATTCAATTTCTTCCCTAGTTATTTTTAACATAACCACCCCATCAAATTCTTTGAATTCCCTAGAAATTGGGTTATATTTTGATGTGATATCTCTCAAGAGATCCACATCCATGTACACATTGGGAACAATCACTTTCCCCATATCCAACTTCCATGGATTACTGAAAGGAGCCCCAAGGTTCCTATTTCCAAAACAATGTTGAAACATCGGTCATCTCGTCTAAGGTACCTCGGCATCCTTGATCAAGTAAGCTTTATCTATCAACCCTTCCTTCATAGTAGGGAAATGAAACAAGACTCTTCCCTCTAGTTTCTTATTTGTAGACTGGGGTAGCAAATCAATCACATCCTAAGAAAGGGTTCTAGACTAGGTGGAGGAAGAAGTACCTTGTATTTTGGGAGCCATGGGCTTGAGTATACAAGAGTTCTTACAAAGGAATTTTAACTACTCAACTTCCTAATTGCAATTTACGACTTAGGACAAGTGCTAATTCTAGAGTATTTACAAGGCTACAGCTTTTAAATGCAAAGATTAACCCTAATTTAAAGTAATGAAAGCAGAATGATGAAACACACTCGTTTAAAAAAAAATTAAAAGAAAACCTTAACTTGAAAAACTAAAAAAGGCATAAAATTGTGTTTATTGTACTTACTGCTTTCAACCATGACAAACCCTAATGCTAGCCAAGATAACTTTTGCAATTCACTTCTCAACTCTTTGTATTGCCTTGGACAAATCTTCAAATCTCAAATCTCCAATAAGCAAGAGTCAGCTGCATACACAATTTTTGAACGGAATTGAATAGGTTTATAGGCCACCTCTGCCATTAATTCCCATTCACGTGAAGTAAAACAATTGCACAGGCGTAATTTACATTTTTGAATGCATTTCATTGATCCATAACTAAGTTGGGCATCTTGAATGACTCGGATTGAGTCAACCATATTTGAATTCACAATACCACTCCAGCTCGGATGATGACCAATAGAAATCCACTATCTAGACATTCTTTGTGTATGTGAGGACCCCACCCTATAGTATTCGTAAAGTGCACGTGGTAGCTTCTCACAGGTCTCACCATTTTTAAAGAACTTGCATCTTTCCTTCATGAGCTAGCGGGGAATGGCTATGATCATCTTTCTTCACTCGATTAGCACTATTGATCTCAAAGTTCTAGGTGTTGAGATGGGATGTAGCAGCCAAACCCATTTACACGTGGCATTATTTTTCTAACCCCATAGCAATTAAAATGCACTCACCTCAAATGGATGGGCTAGCAGGGAACGGTCCAGATGGAATCCCACGATCTAGTAATTTCTTAACCTATGCATGGAATGAATTTATTCATAAAAGAGGGCCTTGACTAGGCCAAGGAGAAAATACCCTTAGGGACAAATGACTTAAACTTAAGTCGTTCATAAATCAAAAATTAAAGACACAACATGGGGACAGATTAAAATGACCGATGATCTCAAATCTTCGGGGCTAGTAATGGATGTGTTTCAATGGCTCAAAAGACAAATAATAAGACTGGAAAATAGGAAAACTAGTTAATGTAAAAATAGAACATTCAAGGATCAAACATAAACCAATTGAATGCAAGACTAACTAAGAAAAATCCCTAAACCCTATTTATGGGGAACGTTTGACATGTGAATAACAAGCACAAAAGTCTCAAAATGTCAAGAATTTTGAGGGCTCTATCAATTTGGCCCTTTGATGTAGATTGGGTGTGTGCTCCTTGATGGAAAATGAGTCAAAATTCTATGCAAAATTCTCTAGATTAGATGGAGAATGCAATAATAGATTTGGGTACTTGGATAAGCAAGTGAAATTACAGGCAATGGAAGCTTCAAGTGCAACAATGAAGGTTGAATGCAAGTGATTGAATGCTTGAGCTTGAGAGTGCTAGAGCTTGAATTGTGTATGCATGTTGTGTCAAAAATGAGACCAACTCCTCTATTTTAGGGGAAAGATCTCTAGGGATTTGAATGGCTAGGATTTACCCAACATGGGAAAGATGAAGGGCTATGGTGAGTTGAGGACTCACAAGCCCTCACATCTTGCCATGTAGAAAGGGAGGTGGAAAAAGGACATGTGAGGTGGAGGTACTTGCAAGTACCCTGGGATTTGGGGAAGATTTCATCAAAAAGGAAGTTTTTGTCCCCATGTGGAAGGATGGTGACAAGTGAGGAATTTTAGAATTTCTCACTAATCATCATTGGGAAGAGATAAGTTGTTGGGATAATAAATGTGAATTTTAAATTCACATGATTGGAAGTACCTTGAGGATAAGACAAGGTCCTCATAAAGGACGTCCTTGTCCCATGTGAGTGATGTGACTTATGAGAGGATTTATAATTTCCCAACAACCTTCATGGGGAAGACGGGAGCATTGGAGGAATAAATGTGAATTTTTAATTCACATGGGGAAGGAGTCATGGCTAAATAGAGAAAGTACTTATGATAGGTTGACTTGGAGGACATACCAAAAATGGCATGAAGATTAGATTAAGGTTGTGCAAACAGGTGATTAAGAAGACTAATGAAGGATTAGATGCAAGTGGAAAAATATGGATGATGTGACATTAATCCTATTTAAGGGTGTGCACATCCTAATCATGGATTAATTAAACTAATCTAGACTAGAAGAGGGTTATGGAGGATGTGACAAGGAGAGAGAAAAGAGGGAATTTAAAATTGATTTAAATTCAAAAAGGTTAAATGACTAAATTAAATAAATTGATATATTTAGTTAATATAGAGAGGAAAGGATAAAAGGTAAAGTATTTAATTATTAAATTAAATACTTTAGAAACCTTAGGAAAAAAGGGAAATATTATCTAAATAAATCATTTAATAAATATCGATGAAATAGATGAATAAAGGAGACGGATTTGACCATATGGGAGTGGTCAAATTTAGATGTCTACAGACAAAAAATTTAGTTATGGAAGATGCAAATAGAGAACTATCTTTATCAGAAGGATTTATGGTGGCCATTGGAAGAGAAAGCCAAGAAACCCCTAGTCATGTCTGATGAGGATTAGGATATTCTAGATAGAAAGGCACTTGGCAATATTCATTTATGCATGGCACAGTCGATGGCATTTAATATTTCAAAAGAAAATGGAACTGAAGACTTGATGAATACCCTGGTGAAGTTATATCAAAAAACTTCTGCTTTGAATAAGGTATTTCTTATGAATCATTTTAAGATGAAAATGTTAGAAGGTGCGTCAGTTATTGATCATTTAATTGAGTTTAACACAGTTAACAATCAATTGACTTCTATTAATGTAAACTTTGATGAACAAGTTAGGGCTTTTTTTTATTTTGTGTTCTTTGTCTAAAAGTTGGAATAGCTTGGTAATCGCAGTTAGTAATTTTATTTTTGGTTCAATTATGCTAAAATTTGATGATGTTGTTGGTGTTAGTTTGAGTGAGGAAATTCATAAGAAAACCTCTTGTAGTACATTCACATTAGGTAGTGTTTTGAATGTAGAAAGAAAGGGAAGAACAAAGGAGAGGGGAAATAATTATGGAGGTTGTGGGAAGTCATGAGAAAAATCAAAGGACAAGAGGTCCCAATCCAGAGATAAGAAGGATTGTTGGTACTATGGTAAGTCGAGTCATTTAAAGAAAGATTGTTGGTCTCAAAAAATAAAGGAGACAAAAAGGAAGGCAATAAAGAGGAAAATGTGGTAAATAATAAATCTGATGAGGATGCTTTGAATCTTTCCCTTGATAATGTTGATGATTCTTGGGTGTTATATTCAGGGGCTTCATTTCATACTACTCCCCATAGAAGTTATTTTCTTGATTATGTCCAAGGGGATTTTGGGCTAGTTTATTTGGTAGATAATGAACCTTGTCAATTTTTTGGAAAGGGAAGAATCAAGATTAAGTTGTAGAATGGGAATCATTGGCTACTACAAGAGGTAAGGCATGTTCCTAGGTTAAACAAAAATTTAATTTCAACAAGGCAACTAGATGATGAGGGTTGTGTTGTTACATTTAGTGATAAAAATTGGAAGGTTACAAAAGGTTCCTTAGTGGTAGAAAATGGTGTGAAAGTACACACCTTAAATATTTGTACAAGTCGGGGTTGGGGCCCTAGCTCGGTTGGCTAAATATTTCCTATTGCAGGAGGTTGGTCACGAGGTCTAGTCTCCCCCACCCCCATGGTACCAGAGGACGTGTCACACCAACACTACCGGTCACGTTAAAAAGTTTACCAAGTGCACTACAGTTTATAGGGGGTCGTGCTACCCAATTCCTACAGTCTAATTATATATATATTTGTACAAGTCATACTGTACCTTCTACTTTAATTGTTGCAGAGAAAAGTCAATGTTCAGGAATAGTTGTTGTAGCTCAATAGGCAAAAAATTAGACAGTTGTTGTGGGTTCTAAATCAGCATTGTGGCATAATAGACTTGGACATATGAGTGAAAAAGGTATGAAAGTACTTCATTCAAAGAATGTTTTACCAGATCTAAAATGTGTTAATATGGATTTCTATGAAATTTGTGTGTATGGAAAACAAAAGACAGTTAATTTTCTTAAGGATGGGAAGCAAAAGAGAGATGAGAAATTGGAGCTTGTGCATATGGATGTATAGGGACCAATGCAAGTATTTTCTCTCAATGGCTCTTGGTATTATGTCACTTTTAATGATGTTGCAACAAGAAGGGTATGGATTTATTTTCTTAGAATAAAATATGATGTATTTGAAACTTTTAAAAAATGGAGAAGCTTGGTTGAGAATGAGACGAGTAAAAATTTAAAATGTCTCAAATATGATAATGGTGGTGAGTATTGTAGAAAATAGTTTGAAGATTATTGTTCCTCTAATGGTATTCGTAGGTAGAAAAAAGTTCCAAGAACTCCATAAGAACATGGAGTGGATGAGTGCATGAATAGAATAATAATGGAGTGTACATGGACTATGAGATTGCATGTCGGGCTTCCTTTAAACATGTGGGAAGAGGTTGTAAACACTGTTGTTTACTTGATTAATAGAAGTCCCTCTAATCCTTTTGGTTATGGTATTCTAGAGGAAGCATGGACAGGTAAAGATGGAAAAGATACATACAGATGACAATCAAGTGGATATGTTTACGATGGAAGTGACAAGGGAGAAGTTGAGCTCCTCTTCAACTTCAGTTAGACTTCAAGGTTGAATTAAAGTAAAAGGGAATTGTAGGGTCCAAGGTGCTACTTTTTAGTGGGAGTTGTAGGGGCGGCGGTGTTATGATCAATCTCCAAGTGGGAGATGGTGTTGTGTAGACAATTGTATGCTCTTGAAAGAAAGGCAATTTCACACTCAATTTGGACCTATTTTGGCACCCTTACATTAATTATCATTTCAAATCATCATTTATAGGCCCCTAAGACCCATTATTTTGCATCTTGGGGCTCATTTCACTCAAAAATCCCATAAAATCACTTAAATCCTCAAAAATCCCAAAAACCCACCTCAAAAAGCTAAGGTGGGACTCATTCACCACCTTGGGCAAATGAGTCCCCTTAGGTGGGACCCATTCACCAAGGGTGGTGAATGAGTCCCATTTGGGGACCTTTTCAATTTTGAGTAGGAAAATTTATGTTTTTAGTTCAAATTTTGGTGTATGTCGGCCTTTGAGATCTAAATAACGGTCAACTAGGTGTTAATGCCTATAAAAGCAAGTTTCTAAGTCATTTTTATCAACTCTAAGAACTTTGAGCAAGTATTTTTCAAGAGATAATTATAAAGGATCTTCAAGCAAGCTTTCACAAGAGCATTCTAATTCCAAAAGAAAGTAAGGTTAAAGCATTGGAGCATCATTAAAGTGTTTTTACAGGTCTTCAAGCTCACTTTCAATCACAATTTAGCATTATCAAGGGTTAATCATGGTTGTCTATGGTGAATCAGGATGGATTCTAGGATGAGGAGATGCAACTAGCCATCAAGATAACCCTAAAGACTTGTTTCCTAAGTGATTCTATATTCCATTATCACTTTACATTCAGCCTAAGAAAGGTACATGCATCATTAGATCTCACTTGGGCTAATTAGAGATCAACACAAGTATGTCATTCATCTTTACATTTCCTTTATTCATCATATTCTTGCATATTTGAATAGGATTGCATCATGTTTCAGATTTCTTAGTCTTAGACACACTTAAGGCTAGGGTTTTCATGCACATTTCATTATTATTATCAAGGTTTAATTACCAAACTGGGGGTTCAACCGAGGCAAACCCCCATTAGAAAATCAAGTAGAATTTTGTTTTGTAGGTGTTTCTCACATATTTGGATCCAGAACTCAAGTTGTAAGGAAAGGAAAGGTATTGAAGTGCAAATTAGAGCTTTCAATTTCCAAAAAAGTAGAATGAGACCGATTCACTAAGAGTGGAAAATGAGTCCCACTGTAGTTGTTTTCTAGATCTGTTGCAAATTTTGATACCTTTTTTCTCGAAACACACTCCTGTGTAGAAACCTTGATCTGAGACTAATTCACCTAGATTGGTGAATGAGTCCAAGTTGGTCAAAAAGTCAAAAAAAAAAGATTTTTAGAGTTGTTTCCAATCACTTCAAGGTTTCCTAGTGCACATTATTTACATTTTTTTTTGTTTTACTTACATTTATAAGGAAACTTCTAAGTCATTTTATTGAACTAGGGTTTTTTCTTACAACTTTCATTTCATTATATTTTCCAAGTTTAAACTTGGTGGTAAACCCCTCATTAGATCTCATTCATCCTTCAAGACAACCCCTTCACAAGATTTCAATCTCCTTTGCATTGAAATCTCAAGGGCTTGTTGTTGAGTGAAGAGTGTGAAGATTGTCTCTTTCTTTTTAGATCCAAAACCCTAAAGGTGAAAGAGTTATCCCTTTTACAATTTTCACCTTTTCATTTTGGTGAACCTGTTGAAGCTATTGTCATTGATGTCATGACAAAGAATAATACTCAAAATACTACCATTGATGATGCAAATGATGGTGTTCAAATTTGTTGACAAAGCAATGTCATCTCTCTCAAGCTAGATAATGAAGTTATCATCATTCAGATTTATGAGAATCAAACTTGAGGACATTTAGATCATCATTTAGATTTGTTGATATCTAATTTGACTTTCATCATCATTCAGATTTGTTGATATTCAAATTGATTATCAAATCATAATTCAGATTTATGAGAATTAAATTTGTGGACATTCAAATCATCATGCTCATATTTGTTAATATTCAAATTTTCTAATTGAGTTCTTCAAGAATTTATTTTGACTCTATGTTGAACCGATTATTATGACATTGAACAAAGTTAGTGAAAGAGATGAAGTTGTTAAGAAGTACAATTTGTTAAGAAGTAAAATGAATCTCTTGAAAATTCATGTTAATCAAATTTTGTCTAATCTAATGCGTCTTCTCTTGAAGAGTTATGATAATTGAATTTTTCTAACCAACACATCTTTTCTCTAAAAAGTATGAGAATCTAGTTTATGAATATATGAGGAGCTACATTGATTCACTTGCTGAGAATACATGTTACTCTTGGAAAGATATGATCTTTCGACTTAACTCATGAAAATCCATTTGATAGGATGCTTGCAGTGATATGTCTCATTCATTTTTTTTCTTAGAGAGATGTTTTCTATCTTAAAATCATATTCAACAAACAAATGATCACAATATAATTTGGTTAGAAAGAAAAAAACAAACTCAGGTTTATGAAACTAAGCATTAATCATAAAATGGTGCAATATGATTTTTGAAAAGGTACAAGAACATATTTAAATGATACAACCTTCCATGGACAGTTGTGAATATTGATCAAACATATATTTATGATTTTAAAATTTGTTTAATGTGTGTTTGTAGAGTCTGTGAGAAAATTGGATCAGAGAATCTATTCTCTTGTGTGGGATAAAAGGTCATAGCATACATCACAAAGTCGGGTGGAGGATAGAGGAAGTGTAGATCTAGTTGAAGACAGTAATCTTACATCCATCATTTGAGTTAAGTCAAGGTTGGTGCTCCTTGTAGGTTAGTTCCTACTAAATTATTATAAGGGATCAGTTCTCCTTGTAGGTTGGAGCCAAATAAACTATATTATTTATAATTCAATTTGGTTGGTGCCTACTATCTTTTGTAATCTTATTTAAACATATTATACAAATATTGGAGTCAACTTAATTACATTGTTTTATATTGAATAGTTGATGTTGGATAGAATTTAAAAATTAATTAAGGTTGAAAAAGTTAAAAAAAATATATTTACTAATCCACTCCCTCCCTTCTTAGTAAATCTTTGTGATCTTCAATTGGTATCATAACAAGGTCCTTCTTGAAATACTAACCGCTTGAAGGAGATCCTTAAGAGCACTTATGGAAGATAATAACAATACAATCAAAGCAACTATCTTTGATGGGTCTAATTATGCCTTTTGGAGTATTAAGATGGAAGCTTATTTGAATTCTCTTGGGTTTGATGTGTGGAAATCTATTTTTGATGGGTATACACCTCCATCAACCCCTCCAACGGATCAATCTAGAAAGAAGAAAAGTGAAAACAATGCCAAATCCAAGCATGCTCTTCTTTGTAGCTTAACAAATTCTAAATTTACAAAGGTTATGCATTGCAAATCAGAAAAAGAAATATGGGTCAAACTCTGAAACATTTATGAAGGAGATGCCAAAGTGAAGAAGGCAAAGCTGCAAACTCATTGAAGGAAGTTTGTGACCCTCAAAATGAAAGAAGATGAATACATAGCATCATACTTTCTTCATGTTGATGAAATTATGAAAATAATGAGAAGACTTGGTGAAGATGTTGATGATGCTTTTGTTTTTGATAAAATACTAAGATCTCTTTCCATAAGATTTGATTCCAAGGTATCAGCATTGGAAGAGTTAACAAATATAGACACATTGTCAAAAGATGAACTACATGGGATTCTTGTTGCTTATGAAATGAAGATTGAGGGGATGACACCACAAAAGGAGATTTCTTTCAAATAATCTAAGAAAGGAAAAGTCAAACATGATACATCAAGTGAGAAGTCAAGTGGAGATGAAGCAGAAGCCTATTTAATGAAGAAGCTTAAGAAAGCAAGTGGAAAGTACAAGGGAAATTTTCCTTTTAAATGCTTCAATTGTGGAAATATTGGACATTATTCTTTCAAATGTCCCCAAAATGAAAGTGATACAAGCGAGGAAGAAAAGTAATTTTACACAAATAAAAAGGGGAAGAAAAATTCCAAACACAATTTAAAGAAGAAGTCCCAAAAACAGAAAAAAAGCTTTTATTCAAATAAACAAAGTAGCTCTTTAGAAGAACAAAGTGATGATAGTCAAAGCAATGATGAAGAATAAATATTGTTCATGGCCACGGAAGACACAAATAGTGAACATGAAGAACAAGATATTGATCAAGAATACAATGAATAAGAAGAAGTAGATCTTGAAGAAGAGCTCCATTATGCATACAAATAGAATGAGATGTTGAAAAAGAAAGTCACCAAGTATGAAATAAAGATCAAAGAAATGACTGAAAGCTTGGAGGAATCAAATAAAATAATTGAAGATTTAAGAACTCAACTTGTAGAGGCTGAACAAGTTGAAAATAAAACAATAAATAAGTTGGAACAAGATGTTTCCATGTTGAAGAAATAATTGGAAAAGTAAAGAGGGTAGCATACAATATTTGATAAGCATGGTAAATGTTCCAAGATAAGTGAAATGAACTTAAAAACTAGAGATGCAAGTAATAAGATTAGCATAGGGAATGATGAAAACTCACAAGAACCAAAGACAACTCCAAGAAAAATTGAAGAATGTTGGATATGTGTTGATTCCAAAAGAAGATCTGAGGCTAGGCAGACCCATTTGTTCAAAGGGTATTTTTTCTCATGTAATATTTTTTGTCACAAGGCCATGAATTGAAAAATCCAGGTGAAAAACATCCCTAGCTTCACTAAAAGGAACTATAACTCCTTCACACCTTTAATGGATTTTAATATTGCATGCCACAAATGTAGTAATTTTGGACATAAAGAAACATTTTGTAGAACTTTTTTTAATGCTTCTCCAAAACAGAATAAAGGTGAAGGCATTACCATCAAAACAAAGGAAAAAATATTAAAAATTTGGAAGAAGAAGGAGAAGTTAATGTTTGTTAAAATTTCTTTACAGGCTAAAAATAAGAAGGATAGATGGTATATTGATAGTGGATATTCAAGGCATATGATAGGAAACAAGAATAAATTTATTTCTCTGGAACCTATTGATGGGGGAATAGTGAGATTTGGTGATAATTCAAAGAAAGAAATAAAAGGTAAAGGTACACTAACCTTAGATCATGGAAAAAAAAAATAGAATGTATTATATGTGAAAGACTTAGAAAATCTGCTAAGTGTAAGTCAACTTTGTGATCAAGGACATAATGTAACTTTTCTCTCCAAAAGATGTGAAATTAAGAAGGATGGAAAGTTAATTGCACATGTTGATAGGACTGCAAACAATCTATATATTCTAAGAGAAATAAATGGTGAAAGTTGTAATTTGATGCAACAAGATGAAAATTGGATGTGGCATATAAGGTTAGGCCACCTCAACTTTGACAATATTGTAAAAATTAGTAAAACAGATGTAGTGAAAGATATGCCAATAATCTCAAAACCATCCAACATCATTTACAAAGAATTCCAACTTGGGAAACAAACAAGAGAAAGCTTTGAATCCAAAGAATGTTCAACATCAAAACCATTGGAGCTCATACATACTAATCTTTGTGGACCAACAAGAACAAAAAGTCTGCAAGGAGAAATATATTTCATGTTGTTGATTGATGACTACTCCAGGATTACTTAGGTTTCCTTCCTAAAGGAGAAGTTTGAAGGCTTTGAAAAGTTCAAATTTTTCAAGGAGATGGTTGAAAATGAAGTTGATGCAAAGATAAAATGCCTTAGATCATACCAAGGAGGATAATTTACCACAAACGAGTTTGAGAATTTTTTCCAAGAGCATGGAATAAGGAGACAGTTTTTAGTAGCCAAAACTCCTCAAAAAAATGGCATAGTGGAGAGGAAGAACATAACCGTTCAAGAGATGGAAAGGGAAATGTTGAATTAATTTAAGATAGCTAATACTTTTTGGAAGGAATTTTTCCATACAACAATGTATATTCTAAATCGTGCACAAATCAGGGTCAATAATGACAAAACACCTTATGAATTATGGAAAGGAAGACCTAAAATAGTAAATTACTTCAAAGTTTTCAGAAGCACATGCTATATTAAGAGAGATAAACAAGACTTGGAAAATTTTGATGCAAGAGTAGATGAGGGGATCTTTCACAGATATTCCACAAGAAGTAAAGCATATAGGTCCTACAAAAAAAGGGTGCACAAGACAATAGAAAGTGCAAATGTGAAAATTGATGAAGGAAGTCATTGCAATGACATTGTAGAAAATAATCTTGATATGCAAGATGTGTGTAAGCAATATGAAGATGTAAAAGAAGATGAAAATGAGGAACTAGTACAAGGAAACTCCAAAACTCCTTCTAAAACGCCATCAAAGGCATCCAAAACTCCATCTAAATTTGTTCAAAGAAATCATCCATAGGATTTAGTGATTAGGGATTTAGAAACAAAAGTAAAAACTAGAAGGGAATCAGCTAACACGATAGAACATGTACACTTTTTCCTCCTTTCTAGGATAGAGCCCAAGAACTTCAATGAAGCAAGTGAAGAAAAGTGTTGGGTAAGGACCATGAAAGAAGAGATAGATCAAATTGAGAAGAATAGCAACTAGGAATTTTTCCCAAGGCCCAAAGATAAGAATGTCATTGGAACCAAGTGGGTTTTTCCAAACAAGATGGATGAGAATGGAGAGATAACAAGAAATAAGGAAAGGCTTGTTTTTAAAGGCTATGCTCAAGTGAAAGGTGTAGATTTTGAAGAGACTTGTGCTCCAGTTGCATGGTTGGAAGCAATCAGGATGTTCTTAGCACTTGCAAGTTACAAAAAGTTCAAAGTCTACCAAATGGATGTAAAATTTGCCTTCCTAAATGGAGACCTAGAAGAAGAAGTGTATGTCGAACAACCTAAAGGATTCTCATTGACAGAAAAGAAAGGTTATGTTTGTAGGTTGAGGAAAGAACTCTATGGACTTAAACAAGCCCCAAGAGCATGGTATTCAAGACTTGAAAAATACCTCAGAGAAAAAGGCTTCAAAAGAGGAGATGCAGATAGAAATTTATATATCAAAGATTAGAATGGTCATTTATTGATTGTAGTTGTGTACGTAGATGATATCATTTTTGGTGGAAGCATGGAAAAAATGTGCAAAGAACTCTCCTCAAGTATGGAAAAGGAGTTTGAAATTCCAATGCTTGGGGAACTATCTTTCTTCCTTGGATTGTAAATTTCTCAATTAAAGGAAGCAATATTCATAACACAAACTAAGTACATCAAGGACATGTTAAGAAAGTTTAAAATGGAAGATTGTCATCTAGTAAGTACGCCTATGGTCACGTGTTGCAAACTAAGCATGGATGATGAATCCCCTAATGTTGATCAAACTCAATACAGATCCATGATTGGAAGTCTATTATATGTGATAGCCACAAGGCCTGATATTATTCAAGTAGTGGGATTAGTGGCTAGATTTCAAGCAACACCAAAAGAAATGCATGTTCAAGCAGTGAAAAGAACTTTCAAGTACTTGAAAGGTACCATGAGTTATGGCCTATGGTATTCTAGTGAAAAAGAATTTACTCTAAATGCTTTCACTGATGTCAATTGGACAAAGAGTTTGGATGATAGGAAAAGCACAAACTATGGAGGAGCCTTTTCCCTTGGTGAAAGATTAGTGTCTGATAAGAAAAAAACAAGCATCAGTCTATTTATCCATTGTAGAGGTTGAATACATTGTTGCAGCAACATTTTTTGCCCAAGTACTTTGGATGACACAAAATTTGAAAGATATTAAGGTGGAATACAACCATCCTATCAACATCTATTGTGAAAACACAAGTGCAATCAGCATATCCAAGAATCCATTCATGTGCTCCAAAATAAAGCACATACCAATCAAATATCATTTCTTGAGAGAGAAAGTGCTTGAGAAACAAGTAAAATTGGAGTATGTGGAAACCAAGGAACAAATAGCAGACATCTTTACAAAGCCTCTTCTAGACGATACTTTTGATTACCTAAGGGACAAATTGGGAGTATTCCCTCAAATTGCTAGACGGGAACATACATTCAGGGGGAGCTATATCTAATACTTTGTAGCTCCATTGAATGAAATGTAAGACATTATTGAAAACCCCTTGCCATTGATGTAAAAGGGGGAGAAATTGAAGATAGGGGGAGCATGTGAGCATAAAAAAAACAAGGATTCCATTGAAGAGGTTGTCATCAATGACAAAGGGGGAGATTGTTGAAGTTATTTCCATTGATGTCATGACAAAGAATAATACTCATAATACTACCATTGATGATGCCAGTGATGGTGTTCAGATTTGTTGAAAAAGAAATGTCATCTCTCTCAAGCTAGATAATCAAGTTATCATCATTCATCTTTATGAGAATTGAATTTGTGTACATTCATATCGTCATTAAGATTTGTTGATTTCCAATTTGACTTCCATCATCATTCAGATTTGTTGATATTTAGATTGATTATCAGATCATCATTTAGATTTATGAGAATTGAATTTGTGGACATTCAAATCATCATGTTCAATTTTTTTAGTATTCAGGTTGTCTAATCGAGTTCTTCAAGAATTTCTTTTGATTATATGTTCAACTGATTATTATGACATCGAACAAAGTTAGTTAAAGAGATGAAGTTGTTAAGAAGTACAATTTGTTAAGAAGTAAAACAACTCTCTTGAAAAATCATGTTAATCATTTTTTTTCTAATATAAGACATCTTCTCTTAAAGAGTTATGAGAATCTAATTTGTCTAACCAAGACATATTTTCTCTAAAACATATGAGAATCTAGTTTCTGAAAATATGAGGAGCTGCATTGATTCACTTGCTAAGAAGATGAGTTTCCCTTGGAAAGATATGATCTTTAGACTTAACTCCTAAAAATCCATTCGATAGGATGCTTGAATTGATGTGTCTCATTCATTTTGTTTCTTGGAGAGATGTGTTTTGTCTTAAACTCAAATTCAGCAAACAAATGATCACAATAAAATTTGGTTAGACAGAAACAAACTCAAATTTATGAAACTAAGCATTAATCATAAAATGGTGTAATATGATTTTTGAAAAGGTACAAGAACATATTCTAAATGAAACAACCTTCCATGAATAGTTGCAAATATTGATCAAACATATATTTATGATTTCAAAATCAGTTTGATGTGTGGTTGTAGGGTGTGTGAGAAAATCGGATCAAAGAATCTATTCTCTCATGTGGGCTTTAAGGTGATAGAATACATCACAAAGTAGGGTGGAGGATAGAGGAAGTGCATATCTGGTTGAAGATAGTAATCTTACATCCATCATTTGATTTAAGTCAAGGTTGATGCCTTGCATATTAGGGGTTGGTGCTCCTTGTAGGTTAAAGCCTACTAAACTATATTAGTTATAATTCAAGTAGGTTGGTTCCTACTATCTTTTTTAATATCATTTAAACATATTATACAACTATTGGAGTCAACTTGATCTCATTGTTTCATATTGAATGTTGGATAGAAGTTAAAAATTGATTAAGGTTGAAAAAATCAAAGTTTGTTTTTTTTACTAATTCACCTCCCCCCTCTCAATAAATCTTTGTGCTCTTTAGAACTTGCATATAAAGCATCATAATTTTGATTCGGGGTACATTTACATCCTAGATTTAGCTTGCATTAGGGTAAACCCAGAAAAATGGTTTATAATTCTAGTGAGGAAGGAAAAGTTGCAAAAAATTCCCCCATGCAAAAACAATTGGTTTTGGTGGTTTGAACAAACATCTGGTTTGAGTGAACCCAAAGCGGATTTGCTAGAACCCCCCTTCGAGCGAACCCATTAAATGTTGGGTCCCACATTTCCTAGGAAAAAAAGAAAATGAAAGGGTTGTGGAAAGGGGGTTCGCTCGAACCCTAGTTTGAATGAACCTTGGTTCGAGTAAACCTCTAAGGGGGGTTCGCTCAAACCCCCCTTTCCCCCCTTCTCCCCCTTTGGCACCAAAAAAAATCATATTTTTTCCCTTCGAAGCTCAAGTTGAGGATGAAAAATGGAGGATACTTCACAGACCCAATCGGATAATTGTAGTCCTTGGAATGAGCTATCCAATGAATATAATTTTAATATGTTTTAGGTTTATTATGTATATTTTTTTAGTTTGATTAAACATAGGTTTTCACTAAAAATCAAGCTCTATGTTCTGCACATGTGGAAAAATAGTAGATTATCAATAAAAAAGAAAAATATTAGTCCACTAGATATTGAAGTCCTTGATCCAACAAAAAAAATTGAATTTTGATACATACAAAAAAAATTATGTTGTATACGGTACGCCTATGTTGGAATTGTAATTGGTTTGAATTTGAAACTTGATTAAGGAAAAAATATTCAATAAAACACTATGAAAACAATTAGAAGCACTAGATATCATAGTTACAAATCTAAATTCAAAAAAATAGAATTTTATATTTCATGGAAAAAAAATTATGTTGTATACCGTGAGCATCACTCCTTAAAAATGGTGTTTACTGAAAAAAATTGGTTTTTGAAGGAGATGGAAAAATAACTACAATCTAATTCCAAAAATTTAGAAAAAAAATATATTTAGAATCTACAGAAAAAATATCACAAATCACTAGTTTTCACCATCTTCAAATTCCTCACGGTTTAGCCGCTATAGGTGCCCGAAAGTAAAGATTTAGTTAGAAAAAATCAATTCAGTGTCTAGTTTGGCCAAAAATTATAAACCAGTATTGTGGGATCACCCATTAACATTCCATTAGGTTTTGCATTGGTTAATATGAATTCAAGGGTTTCAAAATTTTCATTAGTGAAAATCTCATTTAGCTTGCATTATTGCATTTAATCTCATTGAAAATTAATCAAATTCTACATTTGCATCTTAGATCTAGGTCATATAGCATAGAAAACATAAAAAGCAGAAAATTCAATTCAAAAATTCTGAAATTTTTTAGAAAAAACATCACTAGGACTCATTCACCACCTTGGGAAAATCAGTCCCAGTACAAATTTTAAACTATTGTTTACAAAGTTAAATTTCTAGTTTTCAAGCTTCTATTTGCTCTCATTACCTTTTTGTTATATTGTAATCATTAGAAATAGCATCATTTACATTCATTAAAATTGTGGATTTTTCATTTTTCAACATTTAGATTAGACTACATTAGACATGGATCAAAAAGAAAAACCAAAAACACCTAAGCCACTTGGAGAAAGTATAGTTATTTGACTATGTCAAATCTCTCTTTCCAAGTTAATCTAACCCTCAAACCTTTTAGTAGTGAGGAATTTGACATGTTAGATGAAGCCCTTGAGGACTTCATCTCATAAGGTTCATCCACAAAGGCTTGTTATGACAAACCAAAACCAAGAGAAGTTGACGTGATTCAACCTCAACTCATCCTTTACCCACCTTCGCACAAACCACAGCCTAAAAACAAGCCTGATTTTATCCTTTATCCACTTAAGAATATTGTCTTGCAGTAACCAAGTCATAATATCATTTCCCATACATAGAACACTAGAAATAATCTACAATCACAACAACCAACCCTGACACCCTTACCTTTTCCTAATCCCTCTTTTCCTAGTTCTCCTTGTTTAACTTTGCATAGTGAGGAGTATAATCTCATTGAACAACTTAAGAATACTCCTATAAATATATCCCTATGGGACTTAATTCATAATTCACCAAACTATCACACTATGCTTCAAACAACCTTACAACAAATAGTGGTTCCTCCTAGTACAAATGCAAATGATGTAGAAACTCTCATACAAGGAATGAATACAATTAATGTAGACATAACATTTCACCAACATGAGCTGCCTCCTTTGGCATTAAGAAAGAAAATTGATGTATTCATGATAATTGCTCAATTTAATAGAATAAGCATAAAAAGGACCCTTATTGACAATGGTCTAACCCTTAATGTGTGCATTGTGAAACTCTTAGATATATTGTGAATAGACAAATCAAAGATGGAACCTGATATTAAATAGGCGCAAGACAACTGAGAGGGGGGGTGAATTAGTTGTCATAAAATTCAAACTTAAGACTTCAACACTTATCAATTCCACATCCACACTATTTTGTTATTAAGTAAGAGCATGAAACACAAATAACATAAGGTAAATCAACACGATGAACACCAATTTTTTACGTGGAAAACCCAATAAGGGAAAAACCACGGTTAGGGTTAACTCACAATATAAAGAGATTATAAAACTGAATACAGAGGCTCACTACCCAGAAGAGGAATAACTACCTAAGTACAAAGGTTCACTAGCTACAGAAAGGACTCAATGTCCAATAGGGAGGCTCACTTCCTACAGATAATAAAAGAGAATAAAAGATCCACCAGAAAAATTAACACACATCTGCAACTTTGAATAAGAATTGTAGAAACCTTTAGCTCACTGCCTTCAAGAATCCAACACAATGAAGTGATGTTATCTCAACTCACTCACACACACACACTTCTTCTCTTATGATTTTTGGCCCACTTTCATCACTTTGCATCATATTTTCATACAATTCTTCATAATTTTACTTGCTTTTATACCATCCTCAACCTTAGAAACTTTCTCCAAGGTTGGCCACAAATACCTCATTCCTTAAATTCAAATTAGTTCAGCAACTCAGCATTCCAACGGTGGAAAGGAATGAGAGTGGACCAATAAATAAAAAATCAAGATCAAAAATAATAATATCTTGAATCAACCACACACTTCCTTAATTAAATTTTATTCTTTGAATAAAGTGTAAACACCAGGTCGGCCAAATCTAATAAAAACACAAATGAGCATTGATGTACACTCTTTCCAACAAGAAGATGACACATGAACTCCACATCACACTTCATTATGCATGAGAATACATCTCATATTTCTTTAGATACATTCACAGCAAATGCAATATGCTTCAAACTCTGAACACCTTTCACCAATCCATCTAAACTATGCAAACTCATACTGAAACACTGAAACATGACTTTTAGATCACCAAACTTCAACCTTCTTTGCCAAAACCTAGAGAACACCATCTCAAGACATATCCCAAATTCAAAAGATCTAAATCAAAATAGCGAAGGATTGTGGAGCAGAAACATTTCTCTGAGTCCCCAGAAGATCAACTATGCCAGAACAATTCACACACCGGTGAACGTAACTTTCATGAACTATCACACTAGAACCTAAAAATTAGGATATATCACCACAAGAACACCATTATCAAATATTCAAATCCGAACAAGCATAGGATCAACATAGGAGAAATGTGGAGCACATACCAAAGCACATTCATCACTCTAACTTCTCTTCTTTATTAATTTTCTCAAAAGCACGTGGAAACTCATCAACGCAGCACATCAACAACAACATGAAGATAGCTCCATGTACTCACAACATCTCAATAGCATCTCAGCTATACATGTACAATCTGCAACATACTAAACTATGTTGACATCAATGACAACATTAATGACAACACGACCAGGCTAGCTCATACTTGCAACAATCTCCCCCTTTGTCATTGATGGCAACACATGATGTGAAAAACCATCAAAGACAACTTTTTACACAATATCCTGAGAGAACACCTTCTCTTCTATTGTAACTGACTTTCTCTCCCCCTTTGACATCAATGAAAAAAACCAACAACTCTAATTACTCACTCGTAGGAGTACACTCATACTATAGCAATGAAAACCTTTTCTACTCCCCTTGCAGAGTAGACCCATTTATCAGTCCAGATAAATAAAGAATCTTTGAATTCACTGGATTGATGCACCTTCATGTGCACTTATTTCAGAGGGCCAGTGACCCCTAACCTCTCCCTAAGATGCTAAAAAGTATCCTTCAAAAGAGCCTTAGTAAATATGTCTACAATTTGTTCCTTTGTTGTCACATACTCCAATCTGACTTCATTCTCCAGTACTTTTTCTCAAAAGAAATGATATTTGATAGATATGTGTTTTGTTCATGGATGCATAACCAATTTCTTTGAAATTTTTATTGCACGTGTGTTATCACAGAAAATAGAAATAGGCTCATCACATATCACTCCAACGTCTTTCATAGTTTACTTCATCTACAAAACCTGTGTGCAATAGGATGTTACAGCAATATATTTTTCCTCTACAATGGATAAAGAAACTGAGTCTTTCTTTTTACTCAACCATGAAACTAATCTTCCACCAAGAAAGAAAGCACCACCACTGGTACTCTTCTGGTCATCTATACATTTGGCCCAATCAGCATCAGTGTAAGCACTCAGGGTGAAATCATCACTCTTAGGATACCATAATCCATAATCAGGTGTACCTTTAAGATATCTAAATATCATCTTTATAGCTGTAACATGTGTTTCTTTAGGATCTTCTTAGAATTTGGTAACTAAAAATATTGCATGCATAATATCTGGTCTAGTAGCAATAAGATATAGTAGTCCACCAATCATAGATTTTTATTTGCTCTAATCAATCTTAGAAAATTCATCATCTTTGCTCAGTTTACATCTGGTTACCATAGGAGTACAAACCAATTTGGAATCATCCATCCAAAACTTCTTCAATAGCTCTTTTGGTATTAGGACATAATAACCTAGCCACAATAACCCTAGACACAATAACCCCATCATAATAACCCAAGGACAAAATAACCCAGGGTCATAATAACCCAAGCTAAAATAACCTGTGGTCAGAATAACCCATGGATAGAATATCCCATTAAGAATATAGAGAAAGGAAAACAAAATTTATAAATTACATATGGGTCATTTTGTCCATGGATTATTTTTACCACAAGTTATTCTTTCCATGGGTTATTATGACCCTAGGTTATTTTTTCCTTGGGTTATTGTGAAAGGGTTATTCTGTCCAGGGTTATTTTGGTCGGGTTATTATGTCCTGTGACCGCTCTTTTACATACTTAGATTATGAAATGAATATCCCTTTATTAGTTTGACTCACTTGTAGACCAAGGAAGAAATTCAATTCACCAATCATAGACATCTCAAATTCTTTCTACATCTCTTCAGCAAACTTTTTACGCATGCCTTCATTTCCACCAAAAATGATATCATCAACATATACAACTACTATCAACATTTTGTTACCTTGCACTTTGAAGTAAATATTGTTGTCAGTAGAGCCTTTTCTAAATCCTTTCTTTGTCAAGTATCTATCCAATCTTGCATACTAAGCTCTGGAAGCTTGCTTCAGTCCATACAATGCCTTCTTCAACTTACAAACCATGTTTAGTTTGTCAGATAATTGAAACCCTTCAAGTTGTTCCCCGTACACTTCCTCCTCCAATTCACCATTCAGAAATGTTGACTTAACATCCATCTGATACACTTTGAAGTCCTTGTGGGTAGAAAACTCCAAAAACATCTTAATAGCTTCCATTCTAGCCATAGGGGCAAATGTCTCTTCAAAATCTATACCTTCAACTTTTGAATATCGCTTGCATACAAGTCTTGCCTTATTCCTTGCAACTTCTCCACTTTCATTTAGCTTATTTTGAAACACACATTTTGAGCCAATCACATTTTCATTCACAAGCCTAGGGACTAGTTCTCATGTCTAATTCTTTTCTATTTGTTGCAAATATTCTTTCATAGCTCTCATCTTCACATGCTTTACTTATAGATTTAGGTTCAATTTTAAAAAGTAGACAAAATTTTACCTCAGCTGCAACTCTGCTTCTTTTTTTTATGCCTTCACTCTTATTTCCAAATGTTTTTTCCTCCAAATGATTCTTTTGTACATGCTTAGGAGTCTTAACAATATATTCTGACTCATTCTCTTCTTCTTCTTCTTCTTCTTCCATTTGTTCTTCTTTCTCTTCTTCTTCCTTCTCCTCATTCTCCTTAGGTACATGTCCATAGATAGGATCATTAGGTTCAACTTCACTTATCTCAATAGGTTTTTGTATGTCTTCATCAACTTTCACATTAGCACTTTCAACAATCTTTCTCAATCTTTTCTTAAAGCATATGTATGCTTTGCTAGTAGTAGAGTATCTAAGAAAGATTCCTTCATCACATCTAGCATCAAACTTTCCAAGATTTTCATCCTCTCTTTTAATATAGCATCTGCTTTCAAATACCTTGAAATACTTCATAGTAGGAGTCTTACCAGTCCATAACTCAAAAGGAATATTTGTGTTGTTGTATCTAATCTAAACTCTATTAAGAACATAAATAGCGGTCTGTGTTGCCTCTCTCTAGTACACATCTAATGCATTTGATTATTTCATCATGGTTCTAGCAACTTCTTGTACTATCATGTTTTTCCTTTCAACTACTCCATTCTGTTGAGGGTTTCTCAGAGTAGAAAACTATCTTTTTATGCCATGTTGTTCATAGACTGCATTAAATTCACCATAAGTGAATTCTCCACCTCTATCAGATCTCAAACACTTTATTTTCAAATTTAATTCATTTTCCACTCTTGCTTTAAATACCTTAAACCTATCCAGAGCCAGAGTCTTTTCTCTAAGAAAAGAAACCCATGTCATTTGAGTATAATCATCAATAAGGAGCATGAAATACCTGTCACCATTCAGGCTTCCAGTTCTAGTCAGACCACAGAGATCAATATGAACTAACTCAAGCATTTCGGTAGTAAAGTGCTCTTTTCCCTTAAAGTTGCATCTTGTTTGTTTCCCCAATTGACAACTTCTACAAATAGCATTATCAAGTCTTGTGATTCTTGGAAGCCCTCGAACAATCGCATTTGAACTAATTTTGACCAAGTTATCAAAATTTACATGTCCCATTCTCTGGTGCCATAACCAACTTTCATTGATTTGAGATAAAAGGTATTAACCATCAACTCCCTTAAGTTGATAGATGTTTCCATGATTTCTTCTTCCAACAGCAACCATATCTCCATTTTTGGATCCTTTTTTTTATTTCACAGGTATTATTCTAAAACACAAGTTTAAAACCATTGCTACACAGCTGACCAACACTTAGAAGGTTATCCCTCAAACCCTTCACATAATTTACATCATCAGTACTATGCACTCCATCAAAACTAATTGAATCTTTACAACAAATCTTAGCTCCTAAATCATCACCAAACATAACTAAACCACCATCATATTTCTCAAGTTTAGTGAACTTACTCTTATCTCCGGTCATGTGATTAGAACATCTACTATCAATTACCCAGTATTCTTCATCATGTCTTGCATGAAAAGCGATAACCAAAGTACCTTCCATCCTATTCCTCTCATTATTTGGATCCTTATTGCTTACACATTTTCCAAGGTTAGTGGATACAGATTTACTTTCCAAAGCTAAGAATAAGCATTCACTATCATCAACCTCATTCTCAAATTCATCATCAGAAATTCTTACTTCTTCTTTAACATAGTACAACTTCTTATATTTCTTATCCTTTATATCATTTTCCTTATAATCCTTGTTCTTCTTATGTATAGCTCTATTCAGACATCTTGAAGCATAATGACCAATATTACCACAACTGAAACATTTAAAGGGAAACATACCTTTATAATTTATAGTGCCTTTCTTCAACTTCCTGGTGAAGTTTTCTTCCAACTCATCATCACCATCACTCTCTGGTTCATCTTCAACCTTCATTGCCTTAAATGTTGTTTCTATCTTTTCTTCTATCTTGTCTCCTTTCTAGAAATTTCTCATCTCAAATGCTTGCAAGGTGTTGAACAACTATTCTAAAGTGTACTTATTAGGATCATACATTTCTTCAATAATTGAGATCTTATCATTGTAGCAATCTAGTAGGGTGATCAAGATCTTCTTAATTATATCTCCATCTGACAGTTTTCCTCCTTGACTTCTAACTTCATTTGTAGTCAGTTCAACCCTCTGAAAGAAGCTTGTAAATTCTTCACCTTAGATTCCATTTTCAGTTCAACCCTCTGAAAGAAGCTTTGTTTGATGTTATGAAACTACATAAGCATGGAAATGGAGATGTGTGTGTGTAAGGAACACAAGTGTTGAAGAGAAGTTACCTTGCATTGGAGCTAGTCTACACTGTATTCATGTTTATGATAATAAGATATATTTAATCTATTTAACAGTGTAATTTCATGAAGTTAATGATGCTATGTCTGATCATTTTAAGTGCTTTCCTAAGTCTGTATTTCAAAGATTTGTGATTGGGTAAGAAATATTTAATGAAATTCTATGAAGTGAAGTGTTATGTTGAAGGTATCTTGCATAAAATAGACAGTGAGCTATTTGAGGTCTTAATTGAAATAATGATAGAGGTAGTTAGTTGAAAGATGTTAACAGTAAATGTTGAGTTCTACAGTGTTGTGCTTGGAAAACATGAACAACATACTAAGCATTTTCTATATTCATGCAAAAGTCAGTTTTCTGGAGTTGTGGTTGTAGGTGTAGTAGTGAAGCTTTTTGACATTGATTATCTTGGTATAGATTATGTGTACATAAATTTATACTCTTGAGAATAGTCAAACAACATTGATATAAGTTTGTGCATTCTTGGATGATGAAGATTTCAATATTACTCTAGTGATCAATACTTTCTTTTGATAGCTGGTTGTTTGGAGTTATATTGTGACTTGAGACTTGTGTGTAGATGTTGTGTGGACTGTATGATACAGATTTGGCTTCTTTGTGCCATTGTGGTGCTCACGATGAAAGGAGATTTTCTGAAGAACAAGGTTTGATGCAATGAAAATGAGTTGGTCTAATAATCATACTACTGGTTTAGTAAGTTTTGAATATGTAGTGGTATCTACTTTCTTGATGTATATAAATCTTGTTTGGTGGTAGTATACTTCAGTGTTTCATTTTCCAATAAATTTGATCATCATATTTTTTTTTATTATGATATTTTGTTCATGGAGAAATGTGCAATAAGTTAATGAATCAAAGATAAAGAGTCACTGATTGAAGAATTTGCACATTTGCAATAAGCTTGAGAAAAGAAATGGTGACTTACGGACCACTACATATGGACCAAAAAGGAATATTTATGTGAAGCTTCTTTCTAGGGGGAGCTTGGTTCTATGGTTGCTCTTTTATAGCTTCCTTATCTTTGTTTGCAGCAGTATTCATTGGTTATTTGGCTTTCAGATTTTTATCATGTGATGAGCCCAAAATATGCTCATAATTTGGGTATCATGGTGTACTTTTAATACCCTTACTTTTGTTGTTCATGGTTGTTTAACTCTTTAGAAACCTTTTATTGGGGGATATCCTATGGCAACACACTTTTATATTCCTGCAACCTATCATGTTGATATGTCTATATTTATTACCCTGTTTGACTTCCCAAATAACTGGTATAACACATGTAGTTTTTGAATAATGAATTAAATTTGATATGTGATTAATAAATGCATATTGTGTAGTTGCCATGCATGTTTCCTTTCACTTCTCTTGCCTGGTGTTTCGTAGGTTGTTGAAGAAAGTATGAATGAGTCAAGCGCAGCTGATCTTGGCCTTGCAGTAAAGTCCATTTCCTTCATGACTTTGAGGAAGTTATTCTGGCGAAGACTCTTTGACCAAAATTTTTGGGAAGGAATTTAAATGTAAATTAATTTGGAAAGAGTGGAATGTTGAATTCTCTCTGAACCGTGTTGAGTGGATAAGTTCATTTATTTAGTCTGTTCCTCGATTCCAGGATACATTTACATCCACATCTTTCTCTATTAGGGTTAGTTAGTTAGTTGTTTTCATGATTTAAATAAGTGTTCCTCTTGCGCGAGTGAGCAAGCATAATGAGATAGAAAGGATGTCATGTAAAAGTTAGTATGATAATAAAAAGTAGAGTATGTATGATAAGAGATAGAGTTTTTTGTTAGTTTTCATATGAACAGAACAATGTACACCATTCTGAGTTTATGAATAAAATTTGATGAAGTTCTGAGTTCAATACTGGCATAATTAGTTGATGCTTGCTAAGGGGTCCCAATTAGTAAGTATATGTAGTTAGTTAGTTAGTCATTCATTTTTTGTTGATCATAAGTTAGATTTCATTCTTGAAGTTTCTATGCAAACTCAGTCTTATATTGTTCCTACATCATTGGGAATCCATCCCTATGTCTATTCCTGCAACATAAGGCCAGTACATAGTTTGTTTCTCAGTCGTAGCTATTATGATTTCTGCTTTGGTTAAATTATGGTTGAGTTAAGAGAACTTTGCATTACCTTCCTATAACGTAGGTAGAATTCTTTCCAAGTATTTATTTTTGATAGGTTGTGACTGAAACTAGTTCTTAGTGCATATATAGTGCCGCTCCATTTCAAGTATACGTTCCCTGGTTTGACAAGTAAATGAACAACCATGAAAAGATATTAGTCGCCTGTTGGAATGTCCAATTCCCAAGATAGGTTTTGTCGTGATTTTCATATCCTTTTGTGGGCGCAACCATTTTTGGTGCCGTTGTCGAGGATGGTGTCAAGCTAAGAACCTATCAAAAGTCATTTTTAGTAGTAGTTTAGTCTGTTATTCAAACATTTTCAAAATCCTTCAATTCACCATTCATTCTATTGTATGCATAGAAGAAGAGACACTCTGGGAAGATTCCTTCTTGACCTTCCATTCATTGGTAATAATCTTGAACCAGCTTATAATCTATTTGAGGAAGGAGACCAAGATATCAATCCATTTGCTAAAAACTTGTTTGTTGAATTTCCATTTGACCCAGCTGACGAAGAACCTAAGGAAAATCCATTTTCTCTAATACTCCATCAAGCAAATATGGCACGAAATCCACCTAATCAACCTCCTGCTTTTGAGTTTCCCATCATTTCTTAGCAAGAAAATGATAACCTTAAAAATATTCCTTCTTCATTACTCCCCAAGTTCTATGGATTAGTTACAAAGGACCCAGACACTTTCTTGTTCGAGTTTGACATCCTCTATAGTAGCTATGATTACACTTCAAATTTTCATGTGGAAGACAACTATAGGGTTTACTCCTTTTGAATTACTCTATGGAAAGACTACCATGTTGCTAAAAGAATTTGAGCACAAGACCTTGAGGACTGCTTTAGAGCTTAATATTGACATTTTTGAAGCCCAAAAGGAACGACTCCTATAGCTAAATGTGCTAGATGAAATTAGAAAAGCAGCCTTGCAGCATACTGAAATCATACAATAGCAAAGGAAAAAGTGGTATGACTGACATATCAAAACTAAGCAATTCTCTACCGGTGATTAGGCGCTGCTCTATGACTCGAGGTATAAAGAAAATCAACGTAAACTCACCACCTGATGGCTTGGCCCATATGAAATTGAGAATGTATTTGATAATGGTTTAGTTCAATTAGTCACAATTGATCCTGTTCGATTCAAGCTACTGGTTAATGGACACCGTCTTTGGTTGTATCGTAAGCCAATCTCAAAAGAAGAATTTATGTAGCAGTTTGTTCAGGATCCTGCCACTAATCTTCCTGCAGCAAAGGCTTTAGCCTTTCTCCTGCAGCTTCACCATAATGTTACAATGCATGCTCATAATAAAGGTTTCCTTTTTAAGGAAACCCTTTTTCTTCATTCCCACTCATCGCCACATCTCACTTCCTTATCTTCCATCCCATCCATCCATTCCATCCATACATCTCATCCATCCACGTCACCCATCCACCTCATTCATCCGCACCACCCTTAATTATGATTTCATTCCCAACTGTCATTTCATGCTAAAGTCATCATCTTTCTTAGCACGTACGCACATTTATTGAAAGGTACGCGATATCTTTTGTTGTCACATCATTGATTTATTTCATTTTATTCATTTACTACTATGTCTATATCAGTCATTATTGCTCGATCTCCACCTATTATTTAGTACATGTGTGGACACATGTCATATTTTAAGTAGGGGGTGGGATAATCCATTTCACTTACGTTGCTATCACAACTGTTCAGATATTTTTCTTTATTATTTTCTTGTACTTTCCAAATATGACTGCATGTTTCATCCTAAATCACAATTAAAACTACTTGTTTAAGTAGTTGTAACAATCATTACATGAAAATATCTTTTGGGTTCATTCTTGGAAAAGAAGAGAAAGTGACGGTAGGGCAGAAAAAGAAAAGCAGAAAAGTAAAAAGTTTTCTTTGGATTTTCAGAAAAGAGTTTAAGTTTCAGCTGAGACAATTGTGAATATGGGTGGTCAACTAGTAAGAAATGAGCCTATAGCTCATGAGATATTGACACAGAATCCTCAAATAGTTCAAGCATTCAGCCTATGTGGTTGGTTGAACTACTTTTTGAGGTTAGATACTTTCAATGAGGAAGCCGCAGGTGAACTTTTAAGAACCCTTTCTGAAGGAGAGGCTATAATATGGGGTTTAACAGTAGCTGTAACTGAGGAACGAATTGTAGAGGTAACCAGGCTTCCAACTGTAGGAGAGAATTTTTCTTCAAATGTTGTTTCTGCTAGGGCAGAATTTACAGTACCAATTGATGGACCCTTGGAGGTCTCTAAGCAAGGATGCAAGCGAGTGTCATTGCCTCCCCCGTATCTAGAATATGTTACTTTTATAATTAGGTAATTAACATGTGAAGGTTGTTTTTCTTACTTACATTCCTACCATTTTAAATTGTTGAGTCATATGAGGCATGGGTCGGCTGTTAATGTCCCAAAATTTTTGTTAAAATTTATGGAACAATGTGCCCATGAAACCCAGAAGGGGAAGGATAACTCTATTTCCCACCATGTCCTTATAAAATTATTGATTGAACACTCTTTGAGGGATGTGTCACCTCTTTCTTGGCAAGAATTTGTTGCCCAAAAGAGCCTGCAACTTCCAGAACCCCCTAGGGAACTTGCTCCATGACCTAAGAAAAAGAAAGAGAAAATAGCATCTACCAGTAGGAAAGCAGGGCAAGGGTCATCTGCTCCTGCAGCACCTAGTCCTGCAACCTTCACACCAGAATCCTCTACCCGAGTGCAAAATAGGTCTGCCAGTAGGAGAGAAAAAGGAAAAACAAAGGCAGGAGATTCATCTGGGGTAGAACAAACCCCAGAATCTGACCCTCATCCTCAGAAAAGGCAACGCTCTACTCCTGCAACATCTTCTCCTACAACAATTTCTCCTACAGCAACGCCTGTTGTCACCACAAGTTCACCATCATCTTTTGATAAGGCAGAGCCCTCTAGGAAATTCAAAAAGAGGAAAGCTACGAGAGCACCTCTGGCAGCTGCAACATTGCCAAGAAGAGTTTCAACAAGAAAACAATGTAAAGTCTCCCCTGCTTCACCTCAACCTGAAGTTATCATAATTTCAAAGGAATCTGTAGGTTTTGAACATAATGTCTCTAGGGATGTATCTGAGAATGTTGCACAGAGTCTGTTTTTTATTCTTGAAGAAGAAAAAATTGAGACAAGGGAAGTTGAGCATAATGAAAGGGGGGTACCAAGTCTCAATGACTTGGCTGTTGCGACTATGCAAATTTTGGAGGAAGCACAGTCTTCTCCACTACAACAATGGGAATTCATCCTGTACCAAGAGGAAGAAAAGCCTGAACAATTAGAAGTGGCCAATGAAGCTTCATTACCCCCTGAAACTTGTCAAGCCATGGTTGTCTACAAAAAGACATTTTTGATTGAATTCTTGGAATATCTTAGAATCACATGGAGACTGGTCACATTGCAGACCTTGAGTTTCCACCACCTAGCCAAGACTGAAATGCAACAAAGTCTTTGGGAGGAAGAAAAGAAGAAACTAAAAAGAGAAATTGAAAGGAAGAAACATGAAATCCAAGAAATGAAAAAGAAAATGGATGAAATGATGACAATAACTAGTAAGATTATAGAGTGTAGATCACCGCCTAGAGTTTATTCTTTGTGTCTCAAGGAACAATTTTTGTGGTTCCAGTTAATGACAATTTCCAGGAATCTAGATCATGTTATTCACATTGCTAAAGAATTCTATGATGCATACCAGGCGGCTCCTAATTGGCTAAGGAATTCTTTGTGCAAATTTTATCTACATGGCTTTATAATTCCCTCTGAAACAGAGTGCAATCCACTTCTATACATTGGCAACATTCATTTAAGATCACTCATGTCTTGGGCAGAAAAAAAAGCTAATTATGGAAGGAAATTGGAAGCATATGAAGAATCCAAAAGGGATAAGCCTATTCCATTGCGCCCTAAGAGTTCAGACCCCTATACAATGTTGAAATCCTAGCTTACTGTGGCATATGGCCTCAATAATGGTACAGTCAGGATGAAAATATTCAATCTCAAAAAATAGGTGTATGATGAGTTTCAAGAACAGACATACTCATTTTGGAAGCTGTCATACTCTAGAATTGAGAAGAGATGGGAGAGATTGACTGTTGGGTTAAGAAGGTCTGAGCCTCACAGTCCGCTAAATTTTATGGCAGCTCTCAGAAGATCAAATAGATACATACAGTTGGGCCTTCAAGATAGGTTTGAATTGTGGTTGCCCTTGACATTTAGACCTCCTATGCTGATGTGGCCTCTTTATCCCTACTGAGCTACAAATATAATGAAGATACAGAAGCTCATAGGTATGAAAGGTGGTAGAGTTTCAGAGGTTTTTATTACAAATTTGGAACTTCATTTCAGGGTCATGCCTCAACCACTGATTTCAGAGAGACCACCAAAAATTTTAATGCTGGAGGACCAGCATTAGGTTAAGTAGGGGGAAAATGATAAGCCCAAAATATGCTCATAATCAGGGTATCATGGTGTACTTTTAATACACTTACTTTTGTTGTTCATGGTTTTTTAACTCTTTAGAAACCTTTCATTGGGGGATATCCTGTGGCAATACACTTTTATATTCCTACAGCCTATCATGTTGATATGTCTATATTTATTACCCTATTTGACTTCCCAAATGACTGGTATAACGCATGTAGTTTTTGAATAATGAAGTAAATTTAATATGTGACTAATAAATGAATATTGTGTAGTTGTCATGCATGTTTCCCTTCGCTTATGTTGCCTAGTGTTTCGCAGGTTGTTGAAGAAAGTATGAACAAGTCAAGCACAACTGAGCTCGGCCTTGCAGTAAAGTCCATTTCCTACACAACTTCGAGGAAGTTATTCCGGGGAAGACTCTTTGACCAAAATTGTTGGGAAGGAATTTAAATGTCAATTAATTTGGAAAGAGTGGAATGTTGAATTCTCTTTGAACCGTGTTGAGCGGATAAGTTCATTTATTTAGTCTATTCCTCGATTCTAGGATACATTTACATCCACATCTTTCTCTATTAGGGTTAGTTAGTTAGTTGTTTTCCTTATTTAAATAAGTGTTCCTCCTGCATGAGTGAGCAAGCATAACGAGATAGAAAGGATGTCATGTAAAAGTTAGTATGATAAGAAAAAGCAGAGTATGTATGATAAGAGATAGAGTTTTGTGTTAGTTTTCATATGAACAGAACAATGTACATCATTCTGAGTTTATGAATAAAATTTGATGAAGTTCTGAGTTCAATACTGGCATAATTAGTTGATGCTTGCTAAGGGGGCCCACTTAGTAAGTATCTGTAGTTAGTTAGTTAGTCGTTCATTTTCTGTTGATCATAAGTTAGATTTCATTCTTGAAGTTTCTGTGCAAACTCAGTCTTATATTTTTCCTGCAGCATCGAGAATCCATCCATGTGTCTGTTCCTGCAGCATAAGGCCAGTTCATAGTTTGTTTCTCAGTCGTAGCTGTTATGATTTCTTCTTTGGTTAAATTATGGTTGAGTTAAGAGAACTTTGCATTACCTTCCTGTAATGTAGGTAGAATTTTTTCCAAGTATTTATTTTTGATAGGTTGTGACTGAAACGGGTTCTTAGTGCACATACAGTGCGGCTCCATTTCAAGTATGCGTTCCCTGGTTTGACAAGTAAATGAACAACCATGAAAAGATATTAGTCACCTGCTGGAATGTCCAATTCCCAAGATAGGTTTTTCCATGATTTTCATATCCTTTTGTGGGTGTGACCATCATGGTTGTTTTTCTTTGATGATAGCACTAGCTTTGGTGACACATTTACATGATCTGGGTGGCACATACTATGAATAGTTGGTTCACATGTTTCATGGCAAGCACTTATTTTCAGTTAATTTTCATTTTTATATGATGGTACTAATGTTTTCCATATGTTCATTATAGCAAGATATTCAGTTCAGTTTGATCCTTTGCAAGTTGTCTTCACATGATCTTTGAGTAGCACATCTTATGTTTATTCAAACCACACATCTAGTTTTGAGCAGCATCTGATATTGAATCACATTGCATTAATATTTTTTTGCTGACAATCCCTATTTTTTGCTATTCTTCCTTTGTCCTTGTGACAAAAAGGGGGAGAATATGATGATTTCAATGGTTCAGATGGCTCAGTTTTTTCCATCAAGGACAAAGGGGGAGTTTTTTTACTTTCTCTTTGTGGCATATTTTTCCTTGATGTCAAAACTAATTGATTGTCACTTGGTTTGGCATTGGAATTATGGCACTTGGTGCATTTGGTTATTGTTGTATTCAGTACTTTGTGGACAGTGATTTGGATGGTTTACTTTCAGTTTTTTTTTGTGGTAATGATCATGTTGGATTCATATGCATAGGATATATATATCACATGGGATTATTCTTTCATATAGGTTGTTTGGCATGTTCAAATTTTAGTGATTACATGGCATTGATAAGACATATATAGATGAAGATAATGTTAAAATCCAGTTATGAGATTTGTTTATATTCACAAGGTATTTAAAAAATATGTTCTTTACCTTGTGTGAAGTTTTCTAGCACACATTCCTATACATCTTGGTTGATACACAAAGGTGAATACTTGGACTTTGGCTTAGCATTGGTCTTCACAAATGCTTGTCTTTATTATTGATCGATTCACATTTTGCATATGATATTAAATTATCATCAGACTAAATGTTTATTTGGCAACAATGTTTAAAGTGATATTGTATCGGGCTTTTTTATGTTTAACATGGCAATGAAATTGTATTGAATCTCACATAGCATGGTATCAAGCTTCTTTTGTTTCACATGGTTTGTTATTGTGACATCGGGTTCATTGATTCATTACGTGGCATTTACACTTGATGAATTGTCATTCAAAGTGCATTATGGCTTCATGTGGGAAACAGGTCACATGGACAGTGACTCATGTGTTGACATCAATAATAAAGTTATCAATTGTGTTGTTGACATCACACAGACTTCAAATGATTATCAATTTGGGAAAATTTCTTGGAAGTCTTAGAAAACAAAAGGTAAAAAGGAAATTCCCAAGCAATAAGAAGTTTGCTTTGCATAGGGTTTGAAACCCTAATTTCTTCCACCATGGATTTTGGTTGCTATTGGTCTACGAGCTAGAGCTGGAAGTTAGTAAGCTTCACTGAGGTAGTTATGATCTTCTCTTTGCCAATTGGTAATATATTTTTGGTCGCCTTGACAGGCATTGGCCTTCAAATCTGGAAAGATCTTATGTTGTTTTTAAGCATAACTAATTATGGTTAAGGTTTTATGGAAAGTGGTTTCAATTTTGCATAACCTGAGTTCTTCACTTAAGGGTTTCACAGTTAATGGTTATTATGTAAAGGTTTCGAAATACAGTTATTGTTTTCAACTGCTTTTTTAGTTTAGACAAACCTTGGTTAATTGAAGAGCTTCAAATTTTTGGATATGGGTTTTGTAAATGAGAACTGGTTTTTCATTTGTATAAATGTATGGCTTTTAGCCATTACTTGGTGACGAGGGTTTGATGAAAAAATAGAGTATTTTGAAAGGGTTTTGACAGTGATATTTTTGAATTTGAAAAAGTGATAAAAGAGAGTTTATACTATTTACTTCTCTGGTTGTAATACAAAGATTACATACAGATTTCAGTGAGGTTATTCTTTTGTACTATCATATATTCAATACACTTTGTAGTGGGCATTATTGAAAATAATATATTTGTACTCTATTGAGATTTTGTAATTGCACAAATATGCAATTATAAAGTCTTGATAGTTTACATTACTATTTAAAATTTTGTAAAGCAGTTGGTGCTCCTATTGAAGTTGGTGCTTCAGAATTTTTGGTATTGGGGTTGGTGCTCCTATTGAAGTTGGTGCTTCATAATTTTTGGTGTTGAGTTGGTGCTCCACCATTGTAAAAAATTTGGTGCTCTTTTGAATAAATAAAAGATCAATTTACGAGTGGTTTTTTATACCCCAAGAGGGTTTTTCCACTTAGGAAAATATTGTGTTATGTGATGAAATTTGTGCATTCAATTTTTCAGTCCATGTGCTTAAATTTTTTTGTTTCTTATTTTAGTCACATGTCAGTGCAAATGCTCCGATACTTGTATAAATGTCTAAATCTATCATAAAAAGGTTCAAACTTATGCATAAAGTTATGTGAAAATAAAGCATTGAAAAAGAATTGTTCAAGCAATATAATATGAACAATTACAATCATGCTTTGACATTGTTATGTAAGTCTTTTATCAATTTGCCATTCTGCTAAAAGTTCTTTGATGTGTTAGAGTTCACTTTGAAAGCTAAGAGGTTTCATAAAGTTGTCTCAAGGCCATTATTTAATTTGCTCATGAAGTTTAAAGTTTGAAAAATTGTACATTACTCTGATTCACCCCCCCACTCTCAAAGCAATTCATCTTCCAACAAAATCAACACAATGAACACCAGATTTTTATGTGGAAAACCCAATAAGGGAAAAACCATGGTGAGGGTTAACTCACAATATAAAGAGATTATAAAACTAAATACAGAAGCTCACTACTAAGCGCTCTTTTCCCAGAAGATGACTCACTGTCCAAATACAAAGGCTCACTACCTACAAAAAGGACTCACTATCCAATAGGCAGGCTCACTACCCACAAATACAAAAGAGAACAAAAGATCCACCATAGCAATTAACACACATCCGTAGCTTTGAATAAGTATTGCAGAAACCTTTAGCTCACTACCTTCAAGAATCCAACACAATGAAGTACTATTGTCTCAACTCACTCACACACACACTTTTAATTTTACGATTTGTGGCTCACTTTTGTCACTTTGCATCCTAATGTCATACAATTCTTCATAATTCAACTTGGTTTTATACCATCCTAAACCTTAGAAACTTTCTCCAAGGTTGGCCACAAATACCTCATTCCATAAATTCAAATTAGGTTGGCAACTCAACATTCCCATAGCGGAAAGGAATGAGAGTGGACCAATAAAAACATTTTTCAAGAGAAAAAAAATATATATCTTGAACCAACCACACGCTTCCTTAATTAAATTCCATTCTTCAAATGAAGTGTAAAAACTAGGTCGGCCAAACCTAATGAAAACACAAACGAACATTGATGTACATGCTTCCCAACAAGAAGATGACACAAAAAATCCACAACACACTTCATTATGCATGAGAATACATGTTAGATTTCTCTAGATACATCCGTAGCAAATGCAATATGCTTCAAACTTTGAACACCTTTCACTAGTCCATCCAGACTATGCAAACTCATACTGAAACATTGAAACATGACTTCTAGATCAGCAAGCTTCAACCTTCTTTTCAAAAACCCAAAGAACACCATCTCAATACATCTCAGATCTGCAAGATCAAAAAAATAATAATAGAGGACTGTGGAGTAGAAACTGTAGACATGTGAAATTAGCATTATGCACTTAGTTCATATTCATCCACTCATTAAATAAATCAAGCTCATCAAATCCATTCACCAAGTAAATAAGGTCTATTTAATTCATTCCTAAGGTTATTCATTTAAATTAAATAAATCATCTTTGTTTAATTTAAGTCTCACATCAACCTTTTAATTAAATAAACCAAACTTTATTTAATTGAATCTAAGTCATATTTCTCCCTCTTGATTTAAATAAATCAAAATATTCAAGTCAAATGGGTCAAATCAACTAATCATCATCTAAGCTAATCTAATCCTGATTAATCTAATCTAACCACCCATCACATCCTCTAGCTTTTCCCACTTGCACCAATAAATCATTTTAATTCATTTATAAATTCATCATTTTCTTTCAACTTGGCATAAAAATGGAATATTCCCTCAAATTTGAATTCAAAAACAAGTCGAAATGTACATCCAACAAGGCATTTAATAGGTCTTACATGTCCCTTACATGTTCCTTGCAAAGGTCAAACTCAAAATTTAACTCTCAAATTCAAATTTGAATCTCCCCCTCTTTGGCACATTGACCAAAATGTGCTCATTCCTCAACCTATCACAATGTGACAAGTGGTTTCATCTCATTGGCCAAATCATTATCCCAAATTTCTCTATTTTGAGCACTCTTAGTATTTGACATTTTATAAATAGAAGGCTTCATTCTTCAACAAATCCTCCACAACTTGATATACAATTCATGCAAAGTTACTCTCTTCACATTGAGAGCTAATTTTTCCCATCATCATTTGCAACATCAAGCTTGTCAAGGGTTGGGAAAGGGCTACTTTTCACATCAAAGTAGCACCAATCCAATATGGGATAGATATACTTCATGTTTTTCTATAGATGCTTTAGTTATCTTGTTATTTATTGCATTTTAAAAAGCATGTTAGATTATCTCATATGGATGTTGAAGGTTTGTTTTCCTTAAATACACTAACCATGCTTGTGTATGTTAGTTTTTTAACCATTTGCAGATTTTGACATCCGCATAATGGAACTAGAAGGAGGGCTCAGTTTTGATATTTTCTCTAATGTACATTTATTTCATGCTTTACAAGATTTTTATAGATTGATCACTAGTTTGTCATCATTCTAACATTAGAAGGCTTTGTTCTCTCATTCTACAGGCAACCAAAAAGTGAAATAGAGCTGAACAGCCATATAGTGAGTAGATTTTAAATCATAAATGAGGGTAGATATTAAATGTGTCAATTTTTTTGTCATTTATCTATCTTGTTGTGTTAATACTATGTTCCCATATTGAAATTACATTACATTTTAGTCCAAATAACTCGTAGATTATGTGCCTATGATAGAAAAACTATGCTTGAATTAGAACTAAATGTGTTTTAGAATCAATCGAATCATTATTGCAATTTGTATGCTCGCTTTATATGCCTACAATAGAAAGTAAGTATTGTCTATTTTTTGTGTTTAATGTCTTTTGGTTATTTCTTACACACTCTAATCGGTTTTCTTTTCTGAACTACAGAAGAAATTTCCTTCAATGATCTCAAAACTACGAGCTAATTTGGATTCTAACATCCTCTACTTTACTATGGCTTATTGCAAAGCCTTTTACCTTCATGTACGTCATTCATAGTCTTTTAACACAGTGTGTCATTCCTTTTCCTTACCATGCCATTTCTCTTCCTTTTGAAGGACTCCACTCCCAAGGTTGGAGAATAGTGGCCTCTGTAGTCTTGCCCATATTTATCGCTTGGCCTACCAGTACTTATTATTTTCTTCCATATACAACTGAAACAAGATTGTTTTCAGTAGGCCCGCGGGCGAGGTTGGAGAGGCATTACAACAACTTTCTGGGGTTTCGTACATATCAAAGAATCTTCCAAGGAAAACCTAGAGTCTATAGGAAAATTTGAAGCCCCAATTTACAAAGTTGGCTCGATGAGATTTTTTCTTTAAATCCAGGAAGAACAGGAGAGAGATTCAGGCTGTCACTTTTGAGAGGGGCATGGAAGATCGTAGGATTTGAATCATCTTCCAAGAGCTTGGCCGCAACATTTCCTTTCCATGCCTGCAAATATGAAGCCACTTCAACATCCATGTAGACCCCAATGGCCATGAATTTGATTTGCAAGAAGTGGATTTCTATGTCAATGATTCCATATCCAAGGATATTTAAGGGCTTGGAAGATGGAGACAAAATAACTGATTTGGGGAATTGTATGTCGTCCACGACTGTAATAACTTTTGAGGCCATTTTTCTCTTGCTGCAAGAATCAACAAGTGCGAAAAATGTGAAGTAGGGAACAGAGTGTTTGCATCATGAAAATATGGTGGTCACTCTCATGTGAAAATCACAAAAAAAAATGAGCTGGAGAAGTAAGCATTGAACTCGAACTTGACAAAAGCATTTTTAAATTCTTTTTTAGGGCATCCACTTTTGGCTTTCTTTTTCTAATTTAGGCCAACTAGTTTTATTTTTGGGTTTAAATTTAACCATTGAGTTGATCTTTCAGGTTGGGCTAAAACTGAACACTAAATACCTACTAGATTTTGATTTGGTCTAAAAATTGAACAAGGAAACTTTCAAATCTCATTTTGGTGCTTTAAAACAAATCGAAATCATTTCTTTGAGGCTTAAAATGAACATGTGTTTTTCGTGTTTCGTAATCTCTTATTCAAAGTAATCTCATTTTAAAAGGTGTATGCACTTCTCTCACGCTTCACGGCGATCTTGAGAATCAAAAGTCTTTTTGATGACATTAAGTTGCATAAAATATTTCGTTCACACTTCATTTTTGGTTTAAAAATTGAACAAAATTGTGCGAGTGTGAATAAAATTATTGCATGTGTTCTCCCTTTGTTTCTAAACAAGGGTCAATCAAACTATGAATATGTTTACTCGCTTTTGTCTATCTTAGAGGGACTGCCTTGGGGAAAAAGTACTCACCCAAGGGAATGACTCAACCGGTAACACTCTAAAGCCAAGAGTATTTCTAGCTAGGATATAAATGTGGGTACTAGAGTAAATGCCAGTATCACGCGGTTGACTCTGACGAGATGGATCTGAAAAGGGACTCTCATTGTATGGTCAATCTCCACAAATGAAAGTCTGAACTAAAACCCTTTTTTTTACTAGCCATCTAGTCCATCCAATGAGTTTATCAAAGTGAGGCATTGGAACTTAGATCCCAAGAAGTTACTTGCCATGTCCGATCTTGGTTAAAATATAGAGGTTAAGACTTCATTCTTAACATACCTTTATATTTTTTTCGTTGGTTGCATGTAAAATCATCTCTTCTACTACAAAGGGAATGAGGCAAGACCCCCAAGATAAACGTACCAATTGAGCTAGGATGTTTTATTGCTCGTGAGTTAGTTTGAAAAAATAGTACTTTGATCAAAAACATTGGAAAACCAACATTCAACATGAGCATCAAATTTCAAACCCTTTAGGAGAAGCAAATATCCTTGAAAAAATTCACATGTTATTTCTTTCCCTTGGGATTCGCATCCTTAGAGGCTTCTAAGAATTTGGATTTCATCTCAATTTTCTCCTACTAAGGTGAAAATTAGGAAACCTTTGCCTTGATTTCCTCGATTTTCGCATAATGCATTTTGTGGGATGAAAGAAAATTAGGACATTGGACATCTTGATTCAAAATCTAATCAAGAGTGTTTTTTTGGTAAAAATAATCCATTAAGCAAAGATTAAATCAATTGGACGCCACATATGTGCTTGGAATCTTTTGGTTGTATGGTTTTATGCAAACATTGATCTTTTGATTTTGAATTACTTTTAGAGAAAGGCATATTCTTCACTATCTTGGTCTAGTAAACAAGTCCTTCCTAGGTTCATTTAGGATTAAATCAAACACTTCATCCAAATTCCAAACATCTATCAAAACCCATCCCACCAAACAACTTTAGAGCTTTGGAAACATCATTCTAGACTTGGGTAAATCATCAAAATTAAAATCACTTTGTTTAGTTAGGTGTATGGGAATGCATTCTTTCTCATACATTTAATTGAATTAGCACTCCTTTGAATGATTTCATCCTAATATAACATCTAACATCTTAGGGTTTATAAGTTCATTATCCAAATCAAACCAATCAAAATCAAACCCTAAGTCTAGCATTGATCCAAAGTCCCTAAAACGTTCAGCACTCATATCATTCAACCCTTTCATCCTTCATCTCATCATTTTTCCTAAGAACCTTAGAGGTCACTTTTGCAACAAGGTCAAAACACAAGAAGAACATGGAATACAAACTTGATCCATACATCATGAGTAATCCAAATCAATTGAACTTTCAAAGCCTTACAATTCTGATTGATTATCAAAACTCACACTTATACAATCCATACATGGGATCATTACCTTCTACAAATTTCAATGGTACAAGTGTGAGTATGCCCAAATCAAATATTGGAACACATTTCCCGATGGTAGATCTAAATTCAAACCTACAAATCCATCAACCAAACGCCCAATGCATGAGCCTTCAAACAAACAACGTCATCTCATCAAATCCCTACATGCCAAATGTGAATGTACCAAGTACAAGATTACCAAACATGAATCCGGAAAACTTTAGGATGGATATGTTTTTGAATCATAAAAATGTTGTTCAAAGTCCAAACAAGACGTTAACAACTCCATGTATTAATCCAAGCCATGGTAACACCATGCAAAATCAAAGTTACCTACATCAAGACAATGTGATTCCCAACACCAACAATGTTCAATTTCATCCTATCATGCCAAATCTGAACATCATCCCAAATCAGAACATTGTCCAAAATCAATTTGTCCATGATCCTATGCAAAAACAAAAAGTATGCATCCCAAATCTGCTTGAACAAAAACCAAATCAACTATATCAAGGGAGCCAAGATCAAAATCAAGATCAAATTTGGCGAGATCAAATTGCTACACTTACCAAAATAGTTGAGTCATTGCATCAAGAGACATCTCCACCACCATTACCCATATCAACATCATATCTTGGTTTAGGGCTTCCCCCTTTACCTAGCACCAATCACTCTATCCAAATCAATCCACCTAACACCAATCAAGCCATCACATCAAATCCTTTGAATATACCATCGACATTGCACCAACAGATAGTATCTAATAAAATGACAACATCAATCCTGAAAAATAAAAACATGGTCTCCCAAGGACCTATCACCTTGGTCATTCCAACCATTCCTATCACCTCTATCACTCCATCCGCCCCTATCACACCCATCATATCTCAACCCCTCACTACCATGATTGCTCCAAGCGTATCTCAACAACTTTGCACTACATCCAACACGATTCCAAATCCACCACCACTACCACCAAAACCTAACGCAGCAAGACAATATAACATTGCACTAAAAGCTCACCAAGCCTACCAAAAGGCCATCCAACAATATCTAGCCATGCAACAAGCAACACAAGCTAAACAAGTGCAGCAAGCCTCTCAAGTTGCCCAACAAACACAAGCACAAACATGGAAAATGATAACTATTGGGGATAATAATGAACATTCAACCACTGGTGATAGCATTGACAATCTCCCTGCCACAATGGCTAAAAGCAATGATCAAGATCTATCCATCAAAGATCACATTGAAGGTGTTTCTATCTCATCTGAAGATCAAATCAACATAGGTAAGGAGTCACTTTTCAATCATGATCAAAATCCACCAACAATACTTGACAATGATCCAATTCAAGAAATGTCAACATCACTTGACCCTATGGTTGAAGACATTCACAATCCTTTTGCCACAATTGTTCAAAACAATGTTCAAGATCTCTCAATTAAGGAGCACATTGAAGATGTTTCTACCCCATCTGATGATCAACTCACCATACATCAAGAGCCACTTTTTAGTGATCTATTTCAAGGAGTGTTGGGATTATTTGATCCTATTTACATAATGCATGATCCATTCACCTATGATCATGTTGAAAATGTCTCTACATCACCTTATGAGTTAGAGGACATATCTCAAGAATTTATTCCAAAGCATGATCAAAATATTTCACCAAGGTCTAGCAATGGTCCCTTCCAAGACATGTTGACCCCCTTGACCTCATGGTTATAGATACTGAAGGAACCCTGAACTCGGAACTTGATTTAAGTCCACTCAAAGATCAAGAGGATATTGAGCCGCTTCCCATTCCTAATGAAGACATCCAAGAACCCTTTGTAAGCAATCCATCCTTTGAAATTGACCCATGTCAAGAAATTGATCCAAAGCCTGTCAAAAGCAATCCCAAAATAAATCAAGATCAAGAATTTGTATCTCAAAGATACTATAATGATCTAATGGACACTCTCCTATATATCTATACAAGATGTGGCAAATGATGATCATATCCCCATAACACATATTCCTCCATCTACCCATGAGATGCTTTCTGCGGATGGACATGTAGATGATCTTCATTCAGAACAAGATTCCTTTACTCCTGATATTATTACACAGAAAGAGCAGGTTATTGATTCCTACAATCAAACAGAGTTATCGACAACAGTATCAAATATATCACAAATTCATACTAAGGAAATCATGAATAAAGATATCCAACATTGTCCACTCAAGGAATTAAGTCAGACAGAATAGTATAATCCATAGTTAGCAAAGTGGAAAATTGAAACAATGTCATCTACAGTGGCCATTTATCAGAGAATGCATTCTAGACAAGAGCTCTCAGAACAAGCAAAATCAAATCATGAAGGTACTACTTCCACAATACTAGGGGAACTTCATCTCAAGCAAACGTCAACATAGGGAGCACAAAAAATCCTTATGATGAAAGTAATGCTAATACTACAACCAGTCACATCATGAATCTTCATCCACCCATCACCCCATCTATGAATTGGGACCAACGTCAAAAGAAAGTGTTAAATCAAAGTACAAAGAATGCTATCAAAGCAAAAGAAGAGAAGCATGAAGGAAAAATCAAATACAAATGGATACCAAAAAATACAAAGAAAGATTATCCCTATCAAACTCCATTAGTCAAAGAAACTATGGGGAAAAATATAAAAGGGAAAATTATCCATCAAAGATGTCCACAAAAGCAAAAGAAGGCTTTTCAAGCAACGTACAAAGTGTATCAAGAAATTGGTCCTAATTCCATGCACACATCCATATCCACCCATCATTGTTCACCTTCCCAAGTTTGGAGATTCAAAAGCTCCAAACTGTCAACCAATCCATCTTTTATCCCTAAACACACTCCATCCATGCCTTCACGCATGATATCCAATTCTTACATTGAACATGTATTGGCAACAACCCTTCATCATAAGGATTTCGAAGGCACTCTATCACGATGTGCGCACAGAGACAAAGTTAACTCTGGAATCGACAAAGCAAATCAGGAATCCCAAAAGGTGCATTCAAGTGCATGTATCTTAGCAAAGCAACTTCTTCAGGCAGGATAATGATGGCACATTAAGATAGAAGCATCTACATCAGCACCACAAGGTGGGTCAGTATGAATCTTTAGAAAAACCAAAAAATTCAAAAAATATGAAAATCCAAAAAAATTAGAAAAAGGATTGAAAACAGTAAAGAAAAAAAACCGTCCTCTAGTGAAAACTGCATGGGTGGCCCGCTTTAGGAAAGACCATGATGAAAACTTGGAAAATAGGTGTCATTTGTGGAATCGAGCATCTACATGCGCCAGTTCAGGTGAAAGTTTCTTATTCCATCCTTAATAAATCCATCTTTCCATCCATCTCAGCCATAATAAATCCATTCATCCATAAACCATTTATCCAATCCATTTTCATCCATTTGCGTCCATCATCCAAGTTATCTTGATCTTGAAAAGGCTTGGTACACACTTAATGCTTTCTTATGGTAAACATCTTGACATGGGTCATTTTCATTGATTCCTATCCTACCCCAGCATTATCTGAGCCATAAAGCATTATCCAAATGAGCATACTTTATTTGAACACCTTATCTTATCACAAGATAATCTTTGGCAGCCTTTGCGTACTTACCATATCCATCCATCCATACACCTATCTGAGCATCCACACATTGCATTCCATACATTGCTAGACATTGGGGGTAGATATTTGTATCTTGCTTCAGGAATAAATCTTGATCTATATCCTCCAACTTATGTGGTGATCCGAACATTGGCAAACGTGAAATCAAATTGGTCAAAGCAATTGTGATCAAAAAATCCGAATCACTAGCCCATGGCACATTTTGATGGGAAGACATTCCTTATCAATCTCCATCTTTCATTAAACATCAACTAATATCAGTTACATCTAAGTTGCACCTCAAACATCACATCAAATCATTCGAACAACTTTTGTTCCAAATCAAGCTTCATCAATCATGATCAATCAAATCCAATCCAAAAATAATCACCTTGAGATATCCTTGTGTTGCTTAACACTATCCTTGCATTTTTGTGTATCCTCAACAATGTTATCATCATCAATCTGATCGACATCTCAATCCTTGTATTGCTTAACACTATCCTTGCATTGTTGTGCATCCTCAACAATGTTATCATCAATCCACCAATCAGATCAATCAACCTTAGCTTGGTTTTCAACAAAAAACCCACAACAAAGCACTGATATTGTCACACATCCATATCGAAATCGTAAAAAATCATGCAAAAATCCAAAAAACATCCAAAACATATCAAAAATCCAAAAACACTCAGAAAGTTAGAAAAACATCAAAAACATGGAATCTGAACTACGTCATCTCTGAGCTTAACGTAGGCAAGGCTAATTCTTTAAACATTCAAAAAACGCAAAAATCTAAAATCAATAAAAAAACAAAATCTCAAAAACCCCAAAAAATTCAAAATCAAAACATTTGCAAAAATCTCAAAAAAATACCAAAAACAGCCTCAAAACATTCTAAAAATGTCAAAAAATCCAAATATTTGAAAAAATCCATCCATCTCATCTCTCTTTCACTCAAAATAATCAATCATCCATAATAAATTAATCGTCACCTTCATCCTTTGGAAACACAAACAGAAACAACCACAACAATTGGCAAAAGCAAACTTCAAACACAAAATCAAAATCGAAGAAACAAATCGTTAAATGCAAAATCAAACTCTTGATCATTTTCAAACATGTCATTCAACCTTATATCAACAGCCTATCAATCAACTTATCAAACCATCATCATCCTACACAATGCATGTCCTAGGATATATCGTTCTGACAATGGGCATCATTTTGGATATCACTTGGATTCTTATCCTATCAAAACACATCCCTTTGGCTAGAGGTATGAATAAAATTGGCTTGTTTGCGTACTTGATCTCTTCTTTTGATTTATCTTATTTTTCTCATTCCAAGGACCTTTCGATGATATCCAAATGAAGGATTTAGAGAGATAGGAATGGGGCAATGATCATTATCTTTTTTCAGTTGTGCTTGTTGGATGTTCTTGTAAAATAACTTGGCGAATACTTGCTTTGATAGGTACATCCTAGCAAGGTTTCCATATGTCAAGTGTGAACAAGAATATTCCTATCTGTTTGTTGAGTCAAATTCCATCGCACTAGGTACAACACCATCCTGGTTCTTTATACCTTGATGCATCGTATCTACATGTGTAATCAAACATAAGGTAAGTAGCCCTTTTAAAATCCCAATCCTTGATAAGAAAAACATCATTTATCATCATCATCTCTAATAAAGTCTCGTCAAATCATGGACTTGTTGGATCCTCTTGTCATCATCTCATTTCTTATTTCCATGCTAACATCACCAATGCATCCATCATGCATCCATCCTGCATCCACAAACCTTCAGCATGCCACATATCATTCATATCAAAATAGGAAACAACAATCATTTCACATGCATTGATTTTGCATCATCATCATAATATAGATCCATTAGTCTAAGCATCTCATAAATCATATACTTGCATAAAGCATCCATTAAATAATCATAGCATATCACATCATTCATCTCATCCATCTCACATCGTATCATCATATAAGTTGTTTAGGATAATATAGATTGGTTATTCTAAGCATCTTAAAACCATCTCATTTGCATCATCATCATAACCATCCATTTTGAACCTCTTTATCATGAGATCAACCCTCAAATCGAATCTTTTCACTCGATCTCTCGAGGGGGCAATGTACTAGTGTACTTCTTTTCATTGGGGCATCCAAAAAAAATCAGAATTTTTTTTGAATTTTGATTGCGGCAAGTTTATTCTTTGAACCAACGCAATAGGTACATTGCTTCAAAGAGGGGAAAAATGTAGACACGTGAAATTAGCATTATGCACCTAGTTCATATTCATCTGCTCATTAAATAAATCAAGCTCATCAAATCCATTCACCAAGGAAATCAGGTCTATTTAATTCATTCCTAAGGTTATTCATTTAAATTAAATTAATTAGCTTTGTTTAATTTAAGTCTCACATCAACCTTTTAATTAAATAAACCAAACTTTTTTTAATTGAAATCCAAGTCATATTTCTCCCTCTTGATTTAAATAAATCAAAATATTCAAGTCAAATGGGTCAAAATCAACTAATCATCATCTAAGCTAATCTAATCTAACCACCCATCACATCCTCTAGCTTTTCCCACTTGCACCAATAAATCATTTTAATTCATTTATAAATTCATCATTTTCTTTCAACTTGGCATAAAAATGGAATATTCCCTCAAATTTGAATTCAAAAACAAGTTGAAATGTACATCCAACAAGGCATTTAATAGGTCTTACATGTCTCTTACATGTCCCTTGCAAAAGTCAAACTCAACATTTAACTCTCAAATTCAAATTTGAATCTCCCCCTCTTTGGCACATTGACCAAAATGTGCTTATTCCTCAACCTATCACAATGTGACAAGTGGCTTCATCTCATTGGCCAAATCATTATCCCGCATTTATCTATTTTGAGCACTCTTAGCATTTGACATTTTATAAATAAAAGGCTTCATTCTTCAACAAATCCTCCACAACTTGATCTACAATTCATGCAAAGTTACTCTCTTCACATTGAGAGCTAATTTTTCCCATCATCATTTGCAACATCAAGCTCAAGTCAAGGGTTGGGAAACGGCTACTTTTCACATCAAAGTAGCACCAATCCAATATGGGATTGATATACTTCATTTTTTTCTATAGATGCTTTAGTTATCTTGTTATTTATTGCATTTTAAAAAGCATGTTAGATTATCTCATATGGATGTTGAAGGTTTTTTTTGCTTAAATACACTAACCATGCTTGTGTATGTTAGTTTATTAACCATTTGCAAATTTTGACATCCACAAAAACATTTCTCTCAGTCCACAGAAGATCAACTTTGCTAGAACAATTCACATGTGCCGATGAACATAACTTTCATGAACTATCACATCAAAAGCTAAAACTCGGGATATATCAATCACTACAAGATAACCATTATCAAATCTTTAGATCCACACAAGCATAGGATCAATGTAGGAGAAATGCAGAGCACATACTAGAGTACATTCATCACTCTGACTTTTCTTCTTTATTAATTTTCTCAAAAGCACTTGGAAACTCATCAACGCAGTACATCTGCAATGACATAAAGATAGCTCCATGTACTCACAACATCTCAGCAGCATCTCAGCTATACATGTACAATTTGGGTATGTGTAGGATCATGATGGGCCAAAAAGTGGTGATATGATGGGTATGTGTAGGGTATGTGACTGACGAATTTTTTTTACCCAAAATTGATGAAATGAAAAGGATTTTTAAAGGAGAATCTTACCTTTGCACCAATATAAATTATGCTTTAATTTGAATTTAATAATAATTATTATTCATTTTCTATTTGTATTATGACTAAATTCTTGATTGATAGGCTAATTGGAAAACATCTATAGCTTTCAAATAGTATCACATTTTTTGAATCTGAAACATGCATCACATTCTATGCTTTGCATACTATAAGATTAAAAAAATTGAATTTCATGAAGTTTTGACCAAGTTAAGGTGGTCAAACATATGAGTTTTTATATTTTTTAAAAGTTGTAATAAAAAATTCATAATTAATTATTTACTTGGAAAATAAATTACGAAACAATATGCATCACATCAAGACATGAGTCATCTAATTATATCTAAAATCTTATAAAAAAATATTATCATTTTATTATGGTTAGGGTGGTCAGACAGACACCAACTTCTTATTTTTTCTTGAAATTTACATACTATTGCATTGAAATTTCAAATTTTCACCAAATAGATTTTTTTTAAATAAACCTAGTAGTTTAGAAACTACATTCAATTTGCTATAGATTATATTCTTACATATTTTTGAAATAATATGGATAAATTATTCAAATTTTTACGCCAAGTTGCCTAACTCTGATTTTTCTAAATTTTTCGCCACTTAAGGGCCTATTTTTTCCATGATGATCCTGCACATACCTATCTGCAACATACTAAACTATTTTGACATCAATTACAACATTAATGAAAACATCGCCAGACTAGATCATACTTGCAACACCTGACTCTTTATCAATTTAAGGATTTGACAATGTAGGAAAGCAACTGCTCGGTGTGATTACTTTACCTATTATAGTTAGAAAGGCTACTTTACAAACTCCTATTCATGTTATGCCTCATGACCTTTCATACCTTCTTATTTTGGGAAGACCATGGATTCATGAGATGCATGTAGTGCCTTCGACTCTTCATCGCATTATGAAATATGTTTATGACAACAAGGTATATCAAGTTGAAATAGACCCCGAGCCTGAAAGTTGCATACAAGTTGAAAAAGGAACAAATCCTCTAAGCACATTTATTCCAATATCCAACATAGAACCTTTAAAATAAGACAAGCAAGAAATGGAAATAGTGTTAAAATTGTTAGACGATGATTGGGGTTCCTTGGAGTTCACACCCTTGTTTATGGGAGAATACATAATCACAAGAAAAGAAGATTAGAAACAAAAGCAACCAATGGTCATGTCAACTTAGAACTTGAAATAAAATTCAAAAGCATCCAACTCATCCACTCTTGAAGAGGATACAAGTTATACAACTAACTTTGATGAGATAGATTATCAATAACCACCAAACCCGAAAGAAATGGAAAAAATTTATGGGCAGGTTATGAACTTGTGAAACAATTGGGTTACAATGGTAAAAGATACAAAAAGAAAGAACAAGGAATTTGGGTTCCTATAGAGCCTAAAATACAAGAAAAAAAGACCGGTTTGGGAAATTGTCCTAAAATTACACAAGCAACAAAGAGACCATCGTTAAACACCAACACTATCATGTGCAAACCAAAAATCAATCTCACTATGAAGCATCTTGACTTGCTTGATATGGATTTACCACCATCATGGGAGTACTTTGAAGATGATGAAGCCTTGAAATGAATGCTAGGAGTTTATGATAAACCATCTACTCCTCATAAGAAAAAGGTTACACATGTGTTATGATAAGCACAAACAAAAAGATGAAGAAAAAGAGAATGGTTAGACAGACATGAATAATGAAGAATACACTCCTAAATTTCCAAGATCAAACACACTTCCTTTAAAGGATACAGTGGATATAGCAATGGACATCAGTGATAAAGAGGAAGTCATTAAAATAGTAAAATGCCTCGATCATGGAGAACAAGAGGATATTGCAACCTTTCTTCATGACTTTCCTAAAAAATTTGCTTGGACTTATTTAGACATGCCAAGAATTGACCCTAAGATTGTAAAACACAATATAGTCCTCACTAAAAATGCTAAGCCCGTTAGATAGAAGATTCAAAAAATGAACCCTAAAATAGCCTTGCTAGTTAAGGATGAAATTGAAAAAATAGTTGAGGCTAGTTTCATAAGACCTATAGATTATTCTCCTTGGATCTCAAACATTGTCGCAGTTGCAAAACCTAACAATCGTATTAGGATGTGTATGGATTTTCATAATTTTAATAAAGTGTTTTTAAAAGATGACTTTTCCTTTCCTAATATTGGCACGATAGTAGACTCAACTACGGGACATGCTTTGTTGTCATTCATGGATGGATTTTCTAGATACAATAAAATATTCATCAACCCTAAATATTAGTACAAAACAACATTTACAACTATTTGGGGAATATTTTTTTGGGTTATAATTCCTTTTGGATTGAAGAATGCAGGAGCAACATATCAACGAGCTATGACACTAATATTCCACAATTACATAAATAATATTTTGGAAGATTATGTTGATGAAATTCTAGCCAAATCATTAACAGGACAAGAAAAAATGAATGCCCTTAAGAAAATATTTGAGTGGATGTGAAAATACAACATGAGATTGAATTCAAAAAAATGTGTCTTTGGTGTAGATAGTGGGAAACTTCTCAGTTTTATCATTCTCACAGAGGCATCGAGGTGGATAAAAGAAGATAGATGTGATCATCAACATGCCACCTCCTAAAAATATTTCTCAATTGCACATGTTACAAGGAAGAATTCAAGCCATCCATCATTTTTTTGCATCTTTAACTGATCAAACATTTCCATTTACACATCTCCTCAAAAAGGATGTGCACTTTGATTGGAATGAAGATTGTAAATAGGAATTTGATAGTTTGAAGGAATACCTTGCAACTCCACCTGTCTTACAACCCGCTATGCAAAAAAAATTGTTCATACTTTATATAGTCACATCTGTCCATGCCCTTGCATCATTGTTGGCTCAACAAGATGAAAACAATAAAGAGCATTCAATCTATTACATTAGCTAAACCTTGATAGATTATGAGAAATGATACACAACAATAGAAAAAAAATGTTTGGCTCTTATATTCGCTACTAGTAAATTGTGACATTACTTACTGAATGTGGATATATGTGTGATGACAAAAATTAACCCTCTCAAACATATTTTCAATAAAATAGATTTATCAAGATGTCTAGCTAAGTGGGTAATGTTGTTGATTCTATTTGACCTTAAGTTTGTTTCACAAAAAGCAATTAAGGGTCAAGCCTTGACCAACCAATTGGCTGATGCTCCTTCTCCTTTGGCATTACCTAGCAATGACTCTTTCCCCAATGATAATGTGTTGTCAATCGAAACTAATACATGGGAATTATACTTTGATGGGTCTAAGTGTAGAAAAATCTCCGACATTGGGGTTATAATAATTATTCTTGCGGGATAGCCTATTCCCTTGTCGTATCAACTAAAATTCATATGTATAAACAACAATGTTGAGTATGAAGTGTTTCTCGTTGGGTTATGTGTTGCTTTAATCATGGGTGTGAAAGAAATTAAGATCTTTGATGATTCGTAATTATTAATCAAACAAATAAATGGGACATATCAAGCGAAGCATAAAAAATTATCAAAATTACAAGGATGATCTCACAATGAACTTGTTAGAGAAGTTTGAGTCATTTACCATTGACAACATCCCACAAAATGATAATTGGCATGCAGATGCAATGGCGAGTGCAACTTCTCTTATATCACCTCAAGATCCTTCAAAGGATTTCACATTTACTATTTACCCAATCATGAAACCATCAATTGACAGTAAAATCAAAGAAGTATTAGCAGCAACAAAAGAAGACTCAAGTGAATGGTACAATACAATATTTAACTATTTGAAAGATGGTAACATTCTTGAGCCAAACAACACCCAAACTTGATTACAAAAACTAGCAACTAGGTACATCATCCTCACTGGCGTATTATATAGAAGATCCTTTAACGGTATTTTTCTTAGATGTCTTAAAGAATCTAAAATCCCCATAGCACTCAAAGAGGATCATGTGGGTGCCTTTGGAGATCATTTTGGAGGGAGATCCCTAGTGAAAAAGCTCATTTGCATGGGATATTACTGGAGGAATATGGAGAAAGATTGCTTTGCGTATGGTATTAGCACAAAGTTGTGTCACACTTTTCGCCAACTTATCAGCATGGTTGAATTTAAGTAATTTTAACTAAAAATTAATTTTGGTCAAACATATGATCTTGTAAGATTCATTCTAGCTAAGTTATATATGTCCACAACTTTTCCAACTAAATTTTCTGGCTAAATGCATATTTAGCACCACTTTGAGTCCAATTTACCAAAAAAAAAAAATATTTGAAAAACTTGATGTTTCAACAACTTCTACTCATGTAAAAAATATTTTTTTTAAATATAAAAAATACCCTTTTGTAGATCCATCAGTTTAGTTTTCAAAAATGTATATATTTTAATAGTTTAATTATTATTTATATTTTTCTTTTTATTTTTACTAAATGTAGGTTATCAATAAAAAAATTAGGTTGATTACCATGTCAAGGAAAAATAGTAAAACTTATTAAAAAAATTGAAAAAAATATGATGCCCTAGATATAAGAATCTATATCAAGATGGTATAAATTTTTTTCTATTTTAGATAAATAATTAATATGAAAGTTGATGTGATTCGAAACAACTAAGTTTTAATATGTGCACATTTTAATATTTATTTAAAAATATATATTTATCAAAGTTGGAAAAAAAATATCCATGCCCCAAAGTTTCAAGTTATGAATACACAAAAAAATTGAAGGAAAAAAAATAAAATTTACTATATAAAGATTGACATCTCATGCAACTTCATTTTTTAGCATTTTATCAACAACTAAATTCTAGTGTTAATTTATAAGAAACTATATTCAAATAATTTTTTTAATTTTTTCAAAAAAATACAAACATAAAATATACTAAAAAATAAATATTTTATTAGTTTACATCTTTTCAAAATTCAAAACATATATATCACTTTTTAGTGATTCAAGTTTAAAAGCTAGATCAATGTTGGTTGTTTCATTTATAAAAGTGTGACACAACTTTGTACTTTTACCCGTATGCTAAGAGATGTCAATATGTCAAGAACATAGCAATTTGATTCATGCTCCTACTTTTGAGCTTTGCACCCAAATTCCTATTTGGCCATTCTCGGTGTGGGGATTGGGTCTAATTGGAAAAATCTCACCACCTTCATCCATTGGACATACGTTCATAATTACAATGACAGATTATTTTATAAAATGGGTAGAAGTTATTCCTCTTCAGTCCAAAATTGTTGATGTAATATGCCATTTCTTATTGGAACACATTACTGCTCGCTTTGGACTTCCTTCCATGTTAGTTTCAAACAATGGGACGCCATTTAAGAACAATGACATGAAGAAATTTCTTAACACATTTAATATCCAACATTGATTTTCAACGCCTTACTACCCACAATCTAGTAGTCAAGCTAAAGAAACTAATAAAACTCTTGAAAAAGTCTAAAGGAAGACGGTAAATAAACATAACAAGGATTGGCACATGCAATTGACATATACCTTATGGTTTTACCATACTAGTATCAAAAAATCCATTGGGACTAGTCCTTATAACCTTGACTATGGTACCAAGGAAATTATGCCCTTGGAGTTAGAAATCCCTACATTACAGATCACTCATCAAGGACTTATTGATGACAATATTACTTATAAATAACAACATTTACACTAGCTTGAGACACTTGATGAACAATGCATTAACACTCTTGAGCATCTTCAAGCCTATGCTAAACAATTACAATGTAATATAGTGATCATGTCATCCCTCAGGTATTTAGTAAAGGTAACTTAGTCTTATATGAAAATCAACAAAATGTTAATGCCGACCCAACTAATAAAGGAAAATTCAGTCCTAATTGGTTAGGACCTTACATAATTAATGAAAGTTATGGGTATGGTGCATACACATTACAAGAAATGGATGGCACACCTCTCAAAGACCCTATCAATTGCATGCATATACACTTGTATTATGCTTAATCCTTTTGAATAGTATGAATGATATAGCAGTATGTTATAGTTAGTGGATGACACCTTGTATGCTCTCTCATTGCTTCATTCTTGAAAAATAGTTATTTGTGTGTCTCGAACGCTATTAAGGTGGTTATTTAATTCATTTTTAAGTAATTAATTTAGGTTTTATGTTATTCAAGTTCATCTCATGTGTTATGTTATATTAGATCCTTATATGCATTTAATGTTCTTTAATTAGACCATAGGTTCATTTAATTTAGTATAGCATGCTTAATCACAATGTTGCATCTAAGAGAAACTGTAATAAGTTTTAATTAGATCACATAAGGCATGTTAAATCATGGAGACAGTCATTAAATAATCTTCAAAAGGTTATTTAATTTATCACATTGTCATTTAACATTCAACACAAAATAATAAAACATTAGGTGCTCATATATATATCAAAGTTTTGTGTACATGTCATCAATATATACAATACTACTGAGGCCTGTGACTACTAGATTCCTCAGGACCTGGTCGTCGCATATGTCCAGTAGCAGACTGTTGGAACACGATGGTGTGCAATCATGATTACAATCTGCTAAATGTACTAAGAGTAAACTCTAAGCCTCATATTACTCCAAGGGCCTCCCAATGTGCTCCTGCTATCTGATCTCTCTCCACCTGTAGTCTGGCTACCTCTTACTCTAGTCTCTCGAACTCTGTTGGGGTCCAAGATGACTATGCCTCTAGGGCAGCATTAGCTCGGTGGATGTGTCTCCTCAGACTCTCATACATTTCCCACAATCTAACATAGGGCCTAAACTTCTCTAGGTACTGATCTACAATGGGTGGGGGCACATAGTTTGAGTTTTTGGCCTCCTCATCAAGTAATGGGGGAACTATCTCTACAGCCACCTATCGATAGAGATCCCAAAAATATCTTATAGATCCTACAAGATAGAAATAATAAATAATCAGTACACATCATGATATATATAAAGCATAATTATAAAGTATAACAATAAATAAAATATCATCACCTATCTCTCTAGTAGGTTTTTTGAAATCATCCTCCTCCCATGCAGGGGGGAATGGAGGATGTTCCATCCTCTCCATGACTGTGGGTACTAGTGTCTATTGCAGCTGCTGCTTGTGATCTATTCATACGATGGGAGATAGCTATCCCCACTCATACCCTATTGGATCCTCATTTTCTACCTCATCACCCTCACTCATGGGCCGCTCCTCCTCCTCATCCTCCTCATCCCCCTCTTAGTCCTCTTCATCATCCTCCTCATCTCCTTTGTCCTGGCTGTCATATTCAGGATTTGCATCCTCATTGTACTCCTCATCTATGACATCTGTAAATATGTCTACAACCCTATAGTGTGTCTCCTTAACACTGTCCTCTACCTCATCTCCCTCATTTGGGAGTGGTCCTACATCACCTATCATCTCCTCTATAGGAAACACGGGAGTTGGTCATGATATTGTCCAACACTCATAGTCATTTGTGGCAGCGACATCATCCGCATTGAAGACTGGAGGAATATCATGATCCGAGTACTTGGAGTCACTATAGACAACATCCTCTATAGTGAAACATACAGAATCACCAGGTCTTTGGGCACTTTTCACTAATCTCCTAAAGAAGAGGCATGCCCTGGGTGTTATCTGGATTTGTCCAAACTACTACATGACTCAATCATAGTAGAAAGGATGTACTACATAATCATGTCTTCCAATCAAAAATATATCAAGCTATAATCTCCTCATCTGTCGAGTGTGATCTAGCCACTGAAGCACAAGCTGATAAGGTCTCCAAAGGATGTCATCCTCCTCCAATCAGTCAAATTGCACTCTCTAGAAGTGTAAATCACCATACTACCAAAACCATCGTAGAGGATAGCTAAAGGCCTGAGGATACCCCAAGGTTGTCAAACATGGGAAGTCAATAGGTCTGGTACAAGTAATATGCTCAAGGCACCAAACTTGTAGAAGCGTATAGTGTACCATATTGTCCACCTCCCAAAAGACAAATTGCCCAAGATCATAATATAAGTACATTAGGATACAACACCCCCAGGCATATACTATCTGGTGCTCTACCATCCCTCTTATCAAGTGTACTATTCCTCCCTCTAGGTGCACTCCACGGCCATCAGGGATGAGTACTAGTGCAACTATAAGCATCATAATCTATCTAGCCAATGGGGCTCATAAAAATAGTAGCATTACCAGAACAATCAATTCCCTCACCCTCTCATCATGTACTAGTCCACAAAGGCAATACATGTCATATTTCATCTTCTGGAATGTTTGCTCCACTCGGAAGTGTACTCGCTCACCCTAAATAGGAACTTGGAGTATGCAGTGCATGTCCTTGAGCGTGATTGTCATCTCACCAGTCTATATATGGAAAGTGCATGTATCAACATCTCAATTCTTTGTTAGCACCATCAACATCACATCATGGTACCTCATGGGGGCATGAGGTATGCCCAGTATAATCCTACAGTCTATAACAAATTTGTATCCTCCACTGAAAGAGTGGGGGCTTTAAAATATTTGAGAAGGTTGATCTGTCTACCACCTAGACATTGAAATGAATAGGTGGGAACCTAACAGAAAAGAAAAAATATGTCCTATAAGTAGTCTAAACTCTTCAATTTTTACATCAATAATAATAAAATTGAACCAAATTTGTTCTAGTGTACTTTCCTAAAGGTCCTAGACACTTTAGAACCCTTTTGGGACACTTCACAAAGAAATGGGACACTTTGCAAAAAAGCAAGACACTTAACGAACAAAAGGAACACATTGCGAAAAAATGGAACACTTTGCAAAAAAAGGGGACACTTTGCAAACTTTTTTCTAAGGCCCTAAATTAACCTATAAATGCATAAAAATCATAAAATAACTATGTAAGGACAAAGAAAAAGAAAAAGAATCAACTCACCTCATGATGATGCTCATTGTGTGCCACCTAGTCTTGCAGCACGTCGAGTCTCATAGGCATGCATTCTCATCTGCTAGGAATATTTCACTCTTCTTCAATCCATTTTAAGATACAAAAAGGTAAATGATAAAATAAGTTATAATTTACTTCACTTTTTTTTCTTATGTAAGATAAAACTAGGGTTTTTACTACATTAAGGTTAAAAAAATGTATTTCATTAAAATCAACATAACGGGTGCTAGAGAGCTCTATTTTCGACCTCATTTGTTGCATTGGAATCATAATTATTCTCCCAACATCATCAACTATCTTTCATTATGTGGCATGGTACTTGGAAATTCCCTATGATATGACTTACCCTATTTGACATGGCTAGATTGCTACCTTGACTCCACATTTGTAAAGCAAGCAGAATCAAGGGGCCATACATCTATCCTTGAATGTGATTTCTAGATAGAGGATAGATAAGAGGATTCATGTTGCAGGATGTCATTCCTAACATTGTGGTTTTGTAGATAACTACGGTGGGGCCTTCATTCTCCTGTGTCATAATTGAACTTATATATGTATCCTTTTATGAAACAGAGTTCATCATTGGATTCCTTTAGCTTACGTATGCACATAGAGTTATATGGGTGCTAAAGTGGGGGCTAAATCTAGTGTTAAAAGTTGTATACTCTCAAAAGTGAGGAAATTTCACACTTAATTTAGACCTATTTTGGAAACCTTTCATTAATTATCCTTTCAAATCATCATTTATAGGCCCCTAACACCCATTATTTTGGATCTCGAACCTCATTTCACTCAAAAATCCCATAAAATCACTCAAATCCCCAAAATTCTTGAAAACCCAACTCAAAAAGCTATGGCGAGACTCATTCACCACCTTCGGCGAATGAGTCCCCTTAGGTGGGACCCATTTTCCAAGGGTGGTGAATGAGTCCCATTTGGGGACTTTTTCAATTTTGAGCAGGAAAATTTATGTTTTTAATTCAAATTATGGTGGATGTTAGCCTTTGAGATCTAAATAACAGTCAATTAGGTGTTAATGCCTATAAAAGCAAGTTTTTTAAATCATTTTTATCAACTCTAAGCACTTTGAGCAAGCATTTTTCAAGAGATAAGAATTAAGGATCTTCAAGCAAGCTTTCACAAGAGCATTCTAATTCCAAAAGAAAGTAAATTTGAAGCATTGGAGTAGCATTAAAGCATTTTTGCAAGTCTTCAAGTTCACTTTCAATCAAAATCTAGCATTATCAAGGGTTGATCATGGTTGTCTATGGTGAATCATGATGGATTCTAGGATGGGGAGATGTAACTAGCCATCAAGCCAAGCCTAAAGACTTGTTTCCTAAGTGATTCTATCTTCCATTATCATTTCACATTCAGCCTAAGGAAGGTACATGCATCATTTAAAGATCTCACTCGGGGTAATTAGAGATCATCACAAGTGAGTCATTCATCTTTACATTTCCATTATTACATCATATTCTTGCATATTTGAATAGGATTGCATCATGTTTTGGATTTCTTAGTCTTAGACACACTTAAGGCTAGGGTTTTCATGCACATTTCATTATTCTTAAAAAGGTTTAATTACCAAACTAGGGATTTCACCGAGGAAAACCCCCCATTAGAAAATCAAGTTGAATTTTTTTTTCTAGGTGTTTCTCACATATTCGGATCTGGAACTCAAGTTGGAAGGAAAGGGAAGGTATTGAAGTGCAGATCAAAGCTTTCAATTTATGAAAAAGTAGAATGGGACTGATTTTCCAAAAGTGGTGAATGAGTCCCACTATAGTTGTTTGTCAAATCTGTTTGCAGATTTCAATACCCTTTTTCCCAAAACAAACTCCCATGTAGAAAACCTAATCTAGGATTGATTCACCCATATTGGAAAATGAGTCCCAATTGGTCAAAAAGTCAAAAATTGTTTCCAGTCACTTCAAGGTTTCTAGGTGCACATTATTTGCATTTTTTTTCTATTCTATTTGACTTACATTTCTAAGGCATCTTCTAAGTCATTGCATTGAACTAGGGTTTTGTCATACAACTTGCATTGCATTGTCTTTTCCAAGTTTAAACTTGGTGGTGAACCCCTCATTAGATCTAGCCTTTAGGATAGCCCCTTTGCAAGATTTCAATCTCTTTTGCATTGAAATCTTAAGGGTTTGTTCTTAAGTGAAGAGTGTGAAGATTGTGTCTTTCCTTTTAGGTCCAAAACCCTAAAGGTGAAAGAGTTTCCCCCTTTACAATTTTCACCTTTTCAGATGGTATGGAGTGGAGTCTGATTAGTCTCCAAGTGGGAGATTGTTGTGTTATGGAGACCAATTAGACTTGGATAAAATCTTCAACTTTATCTTATTTTATCTTATTTGTTGCACTTATTAAATGTTTATGTTTCACTTATATCTGAAAGGTGGTTACAAGAAAGTATTAATGCTAGAAGTGATTAGTTACAATTGGAAGTGATTAGTTACAATATTTTCTATTACAAATTCAAAAGATAGCGGAAAATATTAAATGTAGCCACTCAAAGAAAACGATTTATTGGGTGCATGAGGCACAACCAATGGCCACACTTCATTTTTAATTAATGGGACATGTGTGGGAGAATATTAGAACACTCGGTGATGAAATATATGGGAAGCAGATCATGAAAAACATTAGTAGAAAATTGCAGACAAGTGGCTGGAAAAATGCAAGAAGCGTCGCGGGTACCTGTAGCAATGGTTGTGTAAAAACAACAAATAAAAAATGTGATGAAAAACATTGCTACAGGTTGTAGATGTTATTGCATGTATATTGCACCCTATGTTGGTGGATGTAGCCTAGTTTTGGGTGAACCATGTTAAATCTTTGTGTTCTTTTGCTATCTAGAATTTTTGTGTTTTATTTCTCTATTTTATTGATCAAATCTGCATTTAACTAATTGAAATATACCTTCTAACCCTAACACATCAATCAAATATTCTCATCAATGGATGAGAATCAAATATCACATGGATCAAGGAAAGCATCAATGGAGAGAATGATGCAAACAAACACACTTTGTAACAAATTTGAAAGTTTGTTACAAAGTTTGTTAGGAAAGAATATTCCATTTGAATGTGCAAGATGAGGAATGTGAGGGTATCCATTAAATAATTAATGTATTTAATGAGAAGAGGATACAAATGACATTTATTTAAATGAGAGGTTTTTGCAGGTTTAAATTAAATAATTTGATTTATTCAATTAAACATGATAAAATGTTAGTGTGGGAGAGGTGAAGGTGAAAGGGGGTGAATTAACCTAATTAAATCAATTAGATTAATAAATGAAAATTATGAATTTAATTAAATAACTAGGCTTATTTAATCAAATAGACGAAAAAAATAAAATTCGGGATGAAACAATGTTGATGATCAAATTCAAGTGTAACATCATTCAGACATTTAAATTAATACTACGGCTGTCGTTGTTTCTCTATTACTTTCATTTATTATTTCCACAGGCTGTGAGTTTCCCCAATCAACACCCTACTGTAGACATCCAAATTTGGACACTTAATTTATCCAAATTTCATACCGTCTAAACATCATATCCAAGTTAATTAAATAATATTACTGTATTTAATTAATCATAGTCGCCAAATTCTAGGTATTTAATTAATAATTAAATACGCACACCCTCCTAATCTCTTTCATCAAATGAATTAAATAAATAATACATTTATTTAATTCCTCA
>VDFB02039150.1:0-20194 GCA_007258455.2 Sequoia sempervirens
CATCTGAAGATTATGATCGTGTTTTAGACCTTGTACAAGAAGGTAATTTTAATTTCATTTATTTCATTTTATTTTGCTTTATTAAGTTATTTTTTAATACTAAATTAGTTATATGGATATGCACAAGTTATTAAATCGAATTTTGTTGGTAGGACATGTGTATGCAGTTATTGCACCTGAGGGGAATGAAGAGCAAACAGAATATTGGTTGGCTCGTTGTGTGGAAACTAAACATAAGTTGTTAACACCTCGAGAAGATGATGATGACTTTCATTATCCAACAGGTACACTGATCCCCTTAAGACACCTCCTTAAGCAAATTTTGATAACAAGTTTTAGATCCCCTTAAGCAATTTTTTAGAACAAGTCTTTGATCCCCTTAAGTAAATTTTGAGAAGTTATTTGATGGTGGTTTTTGAACATGTTTTCCAATAGGATCGGTGGTGGTTGTTGGCACTTAGCTACGAAAATACTTGAGAAGAAAGAATGGTCTACCTGCATTCGAAGACTATGAAACACATAAAAAGATTATGCATTATTCACATTTGGTGGTGGCAACAAATATAAAACTAGAGCGCTATCGTGGAAGACCTTCAAAAAAAATACTATGGTCAATTTCTATGGAAGAGCATGAGGCAATCATAGATGCATTGCAAAAAAGAGAGGATGCAGATGGTACAATGGACTAAGTAAATACAGGTAAATATAGTTTTGGTTTTATTTTGTCCTTTTAAATACATTAAATACATGTTTCTACATTGGTCAAGTGTGGTATTAGTTGAAATTGATTTAAATTGTTCTTTTATATATCCTTAAGGCATAATCACAAAAAGGATCTAGTCTATGCAAATTCAACCTAGACAACATGGAATACTTGGTAAAAACAGGTAATTATTAGTTAAACTATATTTAAATACATGTTTTTATTACATATTGATATTGCTTGGACATAAATAGTTAAAATTGATTTGTTGTCATTTTTTGTATCCTAAAGCCATCACTGCATTGATCTCATACTTTAAAACAAAAAGGAGAGGATGCCTGCATTCAACCTCGAATACTTTTAAATGCAGGTACTTGAGTTATGTACATATAGATAGTTTTATATAAATTAAAATATGTATGTTTTGATGATTCCATTGATATTGCTTGTACCTTTTATATATCAGGTGGTGTGAAGACCTACTACATTCTAGGCACGAGTTTGAGATTTTCTTGAGATTGCATATCTAAATTTTGTAAACATTGTTTTGAGATGACATATATGTACATACATACTTACAGAACTAAACATACTCTGTGTACTTCTATGTATCAAATATATATTCTATATATTTTTTTTGTTAAATGTGCATGTCTTCCTACTTTGAAACTTTATGTCTAATTCTATAATGCACTAAATATCATGCATACATTATTGTTCTATTATGACCCTTTTATACATCCCCTTAATTAACATGTTGTATTATGACCCCTTTAGACATCCCCTTAAGACCCCTTAAGACATCCCCTTAATTAACACATTCTATTATGACCCATTTAGACATCCCCTTAAGACATATTCTAACTCCTTAAGACATCCCCTTAAGATGTTCTATTATGACCCATTTAGACGTCCCCTTAAATAACATGTTCTATTATGACCCCTTTAGACATCCCCTTAAGACATCCCCTTAATTAGCATTCTATTACATGACCCATAGACATCCTTAAAAGACATCCCTTAATTAGCATTCTCAGCTATGACCCCTTTAGACATCCCCTTAAGACATATTATAGCCCCTTAAGACATCATAAGACATTCTTGTGCTTTTAGACATCCCTTAATTAACATGTTATATTACTTATTTATGGGCAATATAAGACCCATAAGACATCCTTAATTAACACATTTCTATTGGGCCCTTTAGACATCCTTAAGACATATTATATTATAAGACATCCCCTTAAGACATTCTTATGACCCTTTTGGAACATCCCTTAATTAACATGTTATCTTATAGTATAAACGTCCTTAAGACCCCGTAAGACATCCCCTTAATTAACACATTCTATTATGACCCCTTTAGACATCCCCTTAAGACATATTCTAACCCTTAAGACACCCCCTTAAGACGTTCTATTATGACCCCTTTAGACACCCCCTTAAGACGTCATTATTTGTTTTGACAACTTATAAATTAGTGTTAGATGAACCCTTACCCTGTCCTAAAATTAATCCTATCCCTAAGCCTTGTTGTATCTTACCCTAATTGAAACCTAACCCTAACTCTAGTTGTCTCCTAATCCTAACCTTTACCCAAAGTTTTATCCTATAACCCTAACCTTAATTCATAGAGAAAATTTGGTGGGTCATATTTCTATTTCTTATGTACATAGTTTATGTGATATTCTTTTTTTTTCTTGTTATTGACACATGGAGACAAGACTTTTATTCATTTTTCATACACAACACACAATCATGATATTCTAAATGGGGGAAACAATGATGAAATTAATTTTCCTTTGGATTGAGCTTCATATTCATCATTTTTAAAATTTATCATGTGTGTACACTACGTATTCATCACTTAATGGTTACAATTGTTTTACATATACACATTCTTATGTTATCATAATTTATGTGATATTCTATTTATTTTTCTTATTATTGACACATGGAGACAAGACTTTTATTCATTTTTCATACACGACACACAATCATGATATTCTAAATGGGGGAAACAATGATGAAATTAATTTTCCGTTGGATTGAGCTCCATATTCATCATTTTTTAAATTTATCATGTGTGTACACTACGTATTCATCACCTAATGGTTAAAATTGTTTTACATATACACATTCTTATGTTATCATAATTTATATTTTTTCTAATGATTACCTCTTTCCTTAATTTTTAGTAGGAACACTTTTTTCCATTACTAGTGAGAAACTAATGGTGTCATTTTATAAATATGTACATTAGCTAATTATATCAATATCTTGTTAGATTTTTTCACTATAAAGAATTTTATTTGCTTAAGAGTTTAGAGCAATTCCAAGTGCACCAACAATGAGGTAAAATTCAATTTATAGAACTAAATAAGTAGGTAAATCCACATAAATTTTCTCTCATAAAATTAAAAGTGTAATACATTAGAAGGAAAATATCTTCTTGTTCATTGAAAAGAAGATTAAACCTAAATTATTCTACACAGTACAAGTCAAGTGATAGAATTTCACATTGTTAATGTATCATATTGTATGCCACTATGAACATAAAATGCATAAATGTACATGCGTAAATTAAAATTTCAAACAATAATAAAGTCCATAATTTATGTAACATATTAAGTGTATGAAACCAATCTATTAAGCACACATGAAATAAAGTCCAACAGAGTACATGATAAGTTACAAGAAATATAAAACACATAAAATCACATGTTTGTAGGTCATGTACTGTCTCTATAATCAAGAGACCTCTTCACACCATGCGAACTATGTGGATGACCTGAAACACTCTGTACATAAGAGAAAGATGAAATTAGATGTAAGACAATAAAAAATAATTTAATGACAATTTTATTTATAATCGATCATAAAATTAAATTACCACCATATCTAAATCTGGATGCTCTGGTGAGCCTGAAGAAACCTCTAAATTCTCTAAATCGGTCTACTTAAACAAGACAAATAAATTCAAAATTAGATGTACAACTCTACAATTTTTTTTTTATTCAATTTAATTCAGAATTTATCATATTTTAATTACATCACCGTATTAGGGTTGTTTTAGGCTCTTCTCCGGGGCACACAATACATGCATATCTTCATGATGTGTCTCTCATGCTATAAAGAAAAAGAATATGTGAAATATCATATTAATATGTATATATTCAATTTAAAATTTATAATTCACTTTAAATATAATAAAAAATAAATTACAAACTCATCTGAGGCACCTCTACATGTCCTCCACAATTGGTGTAACTATATGCAGGTTAGGGGCAGTTACCAACAAAGATCTAAGATCAAAAGTCGAGCATGCCTGATTCAATTGGTTAATATATACATATATATTCAAGTTTGCACATTTTTTAAAAGTTTTGTAAACAACACAGGAAATCAGTGGCCCTTCTGAGCCACTTTACCAGCCAACATCAGAGAAATGTTTACTTAATGCCCATTCTTATTGTGGTATCAACCTAGACATACATGTACATAGACATTTAACGCTTATAATATTTACAATTGTACATGCATGCGTTTCATATATCTAGTGAATTCAAAACTCATAAAATTGTAACTATACTAATGTAAACTTTGAACAAATTTACAATATGAATGTACACCCATGATCTATACCAAGCTCGATAGTGGAGGTGTGAAGCAATCCCTCGGGAGGAATCAACGTGAATCTTGGGTGACTCACCTAAATAACATAAATATTTGGAAACATATAGCAGTTCAATTGTAAATTTAAAACTCAAGTTAAATAATTTATGATTTCCATATATAATTTTTAAAAAGTAAAATCAAAATACCCCATAGGGTTTGCCAAGTATGACGGTGTCGATATATGTACTCGTGAGCCTAGATTGATTGCCCTTGCATGAGAAAGTGTCATCACATGCACAAAAAATTGATTATTAGGAATGTATTTACCAAACTTTTCTTTGGTATATACAACCATAAAAAATATTATAAAAATGAGTTCGTACATCTAGATGCATGTTATACACGTATGCGTAGTGTCTCGGGGAGTGATGTTCTGCTATGAGGAACTCTACAAATGAGCTGATGTGACGGATGAACCACCCAGAATCTCCACAGATCCACCGGAACTAGGTGCGTAGCGTCGGTCCATGTACCTTGATGACAACAAGTGCACATATGGGGATGGGTCTAGAGCACTCCACAGGTAGTACTGAGGACCAGCTCCATAAAAAAACTCCCCTCCATCATCATCATCGTCTCTATGCTCCCCATTAGCTATCGCATAAAAGCGTCGCACGTCAAGAGTCTCCTGCTTGGTGTGCTAAGGAGACATGTTGATGCAGGCTTGATAATGTACAGGTGCATGAATGGGAGGACCGGGAGCAACAACAAGGGGTTGCACATGCACGGGGCGTTGGGGATCAACCCTTGCCCCTAATCTCTATTGTGGCATGCCGCCACCAACACCCTGAAATGATCTAAAATCAAAATAATTGGGTTTTTGCCCCAAAACAAACTCTACATACAGTTTTCTCAAAAAATACAATGGGCACTCCCAATTAGCATGTTGGGGACTATCAAAACCATACCATCGATCCCAAAAATGTGCAATCATCTGTGGATGTACGCACCACCTCATGGATATTCTAGATTTGTTGGGTGGAATGGGTTGTCGGGTAACGGGATCAAGAAAGTAGGGGGCTAGATGGGCTTTTGTTATTTTAAGGTCTAATATTTGTTTATAAGAGAGAGCATCAGAATAAAATTGTCTCATTTGCTCTCTCTCTCGTCGATGTCTATCAAGATCAGAATCGATCATCCTAATGGAATCAACAACGTTTTGCATTACAGATGCAAAACGTCTCACATGTGGTGCAATCAATGCTTGACTCTGCATAGCATTGATTTGTGTCTGTAAGGATGCAACTTGATCATTTATACGTGCTCTCAAGCGAGCCTCATCAGATGCCATAGGTGCTGGAGGTGGCATATAAGGTGGAGGTGGAGGTGGAGGTGGAGGTGGAGGTGGGGAGGGAGGGCGAGGGGGGGAGGGAGGCGGATCTGGCTGTGGCTCAGGTGGTGGATTGATGATATCATCAATGTTAAAATCATCCATGATATATGCTTGATATAATGTGCACCTGCATTTAAAATCATACAAAATAGGACCCATGCGCATACAAAAATTAAGATCATATTTTTAATTGAAATAGGATGAGCAATGTATATATATTAAGCTCATATATTTAATTGAAATGCACATATATATACATTGATTGTTCAACTCAAGAGCATGTCCATACAAAATTAAAAATTAAATGTATGTACATGTACATTTAAAATAAAAAATATGATACATAATTTGCATGCGTACAAATCATTAAACTAAACTATACATACATACATATACAAATTTCAAAATTTAAGAACTATTATGCAAATTTTTAATACATACACATACATACTAAACAATAAACTTGAAACATTCACAAAATCTCATTTTATGTCTTTAACACACACAATTTTTCAGCAGGAGAAATCATGATCTAATAGATAGTCATTAAATATATACTATTATATACTATTCATTATAAGTTCATAAATTCCACCAACTTCACAAATCCATGTCACTAAAAATATCCATATACAACCAAAATCATAAATTCATGTCACTTAAAATATCCATTTGGAACCAAATTTATAAATTCATCACAAAAAATATCCATCGTTCACCAAATTTATAAATTCATAACTATTTAAGATCATTGTTTTAATTTATAAACTATTATGGCTCTCTCTTGCTTAGATATTCATTTCTTTGTGTTTTCTTTTCAAAATTAGGAGTTCTCCTCTCCTCTAGCCATTATGCGATGCTCATCTCGATCCATCCATAGCCACGACAACATCAACAAGGTTTGCATCCTAGATGCAAACATCCCTCCTGAGGAGGTCGCGACACATTCTTCATTTTTGAATAATGTTGATTTGATCTGGATGGTTCTAAGCGGAAGCATTGATTTGTGCTTGCAAATAGGCGCTACTCAGTGATTTGAGGTGGTGGAGGTGGGGGGTTACGAGGCGGAGTGGGCGGAGGTGGAGGTGAAGGTGTTGGAGATGGATGGCGTGGAGGTGGATTGCGAATATTATTGAATGGATCCATGAGATCTTCAAGATATGAGTGAACCTGCATTATATTTGTAATTTCAAGATGTAAGATACATGTTTAGGAAATACCAAGTTAAACCATTCAATATAAATGGCCTTAAATAATTGAATACAAATGATAAAATTATATGTAAGCCTCGTTTATATGTCTAAGGCACATGTTATTTGAATGAAAATACAATTAACTAAATTGATATTGTATAATCTTGCAGGATCTTATTATTGTTAAATTTGGTTGGGCCTTGGGCAACTTTGATCACCAAATTTTAAGAACTTCTTTAATCCCCTTAAGAAATGTCATATTGTCAACCCCTTAAGAAAATTGAATTACGATTTAGGGTGGCAGGATGGCTTAAGGGGATTTACGTCTAGTGAGGTCCTAGGAGAAAATGGCATGGCTCAAATGAATAAAATTTGGTGAAGTTGCCGAAGGCAACCAAATTTCATTAAGAGCCTTTAAAGAAAAAATGATGGCTTTAGGGTTTAGGGTTTAGACTTTAGAGTTTATGGTTTAAGGTAATAGGATAGCTTAAGGGGATCTACATGCTGCAAGATCCTAAGAAACAATTACATGGCATAAGGTAATGAAATTTTTAAATCGTTTATTATTTTTGTCAATAAAGAGATTTTTATTAAGGTTCATTAAGGTTAACTATAATGAGTTATCTAATTATAATCATGATATACATGTGGATAAGTAAAATCTTTTTTTTAGTAAAAAATTACTTGTTGGAGAGCTTGTTAATGTCACTTCTTCAACATAATTATCTACATTTGTTTATAATTGGTTGCTCAAAGCTCTTTACATACATAGATTCTTCATGACATTGGTACTATGATCACCTCTTCTTTTTTGCAAGGTGCATCTTCTCATTGCAACCCACTCAGTCTTGCTCTTTCATTTTCCCTTCATCCTCTCATCTTGAGGTAGATCCTCTCATAATTCCTACATCTCTTGTTGTCACTTCTAGTGTGACCCCCATCTCTTATGTTCCTCTAGTACCATTTCCACCTCTTCGTCTACAAGTGAACCACTTATCTCTAATCCCACTAGTTCCATTCCTTCTTGTGTGCCTACTAGTGCTCTACTCCTAGTGTTATCCCCTCCTCTAATTTTGTTAATGTTTGACCTTCCTCACCTTAAAGTGTTGTTTATAATTTGTCTATGTTGTATCATTGCCTCTTATTTCTCATTGCCTTTATGGTCATTCCATTGTCACCCATGCTACTACTACTATCACCATCCCCACCTCTACTCTAGATGCACTAGTGTAGAAGTTATCCTTGGCTAATTTATTTTCTCACTCTGTGTCTATGTTATTCAGTGGTTCTACTCATTGCCTCTTGGCTCCATTCATTATTTTGATCAATTAGAGCTACAACATTGCTTGGCCATTTCCACAAGATTATGGACTTCAAACCTATTGTTTCAAATTTATTAGAGTGTTCCCAAGGATCTAATGAGCATATTGATGATTATCTATGTTTGATTTAAATTACTTTGTGCTAAAATGAAACATCAACTTCCTAATTACAAATTGCAAGGGATTTTTTTATAAGGGTTTACTATCCACTATATATGTGATAGTGATTTTTTTTACAATTATTCTTCTTTCATGAATTTTTGTGCTCATGTCAAAGATGAAAAAAACAAATTACTTATTTCTAATGGTTTGAAATGTGTGTCCTCACATATAAATTCTATACCTTCTTACCCTTCCAAGTTAAAAAGGGTAATCATAAGAAAGAATCTAAAATAACACTAATCATATTCATACTACTTCTAATGTTGTTTCTTTTAAGCATCAAACAACTAGGAGATTTACAAAATTGAGTGGAACTCTAGCTTATGTGCTTCAAACCCTATTGAATGAGAATTTGATTACTCTTCCCCTTATTCATCCACTCAACCCATCTAGAGGGTTACATACGAAATGAAATGAGTGCACTTTTTAAATTTTTATACTACCTAGAAAATTACCATGGACAAAACTCAATAAAACACAATCAACATATTGTTAAAAATAGAACATCACCATAACAATAGTACATAGCAAATGCATGATAAGTGTTGTTATACTTTTGCACTATAGCATAGAAGTGGAAATTCAAATAAGGTAGTTGATGTAATGAGTAGGAGACAAAATTTGTTAATAGAGATGATAATAGAGGTAGTTGGATTTGAAGAGTTGAAACATTTGTATGAAGCTAGGCCTAAATATATGGAGGCATGGAAAGAATTTAATGAACTAGTAAATATAGATAGAAGTGACTTGATTATTTTATTCAAAATTAGATGTTATTTTTACGGGTAGTTATTTATGAATTCTTAGAAGCTCAATGAGGGAGAATTGATCAAGGAGAAGCGTAATTATATATTAGCATGTCATTTGAGAGTAGATAAGTCTATTATTAGTGAGTGACAACCATTTTTGGTCAAAAATATAAATAAAATAAGAAAATTTATTCAAGGTTGCGAGACTTATCAAGTTATAACAAACTTAGGGTTTTAACAATTTTTTTTGTTCCAATTCAATTTAGGGTTTTAGTTTTAAACAATTAGGGTTTTTAATGAATTTTTTTCGTTTCAATTCGAACTAGGGTTTTCAAATTCAATTTTTTTCGTTTGATTTGAATTTATGGTTTCAAAAAGTTCGATTTGGATTTGTAAATGTGATGTTTTATATCATTTCGATCTCTAGGGTTTTGAAATGCGAATTTTTTTGTTTTGTTTGAATTAGGGTTTTTAAAATCAATTTTTTTTGGGTTTAATCGATCAATTTAAGATTTAAAAGTTAAAATTTGTTTCTAACACACAATTCAATGTTTTTTTTTCTCAATTTTATAAAAAAATGTTTAAATTTTATTACAAATTTTCATCTAATTTGACAACTATTGAATTATAATATAACAATTAAAAAAATGATTAAAATATGACATAAATTGAAAAAAAAGCATGTAAATTAATGTATTTCTTTTAAAATTTCAATTCAAATTAAAAAAAGTGAAGAAATTGTCCACCTATAAATTTGAGTGTTGATAATGCAATGTGAACCAACCCCAGGGTCCGTCAAATAGCTTCTTGTTTTAAATATAAAAATCTCATAGGTATAAAGCGGGATCGATTTATATAACTGGGATCTAGTTACGTATAATCGGGATCAAAGTATTTTACAAATCCGGGATCGGATTTATTAAAATCGGGATCAGTTCATCGTTGGTTAGTCTAGGCTTCAGGATTTTAAAAGGATCCCGATTCCCGGTCTTAAAACAGGATCCTAAGTATATGAGGATCCAACTTTTTAAAAATCGGGATCCCGTTTATTAAATCGGGATCCCGTTTCTCTGATGCCGATTTCATTTTTTTGGCTAAGGCAAAAAACTTCCACGTTTCGTGGACTCAACTTCGTGCATTTACCCACCAATGATAATTAATTGTAGGACTTTGTGATTTCTCTGGTAGTTATTGAAAGCTTTAAAGATTTTTTTTTCTCTATTAATACTATAGAGCTTACACTCTAAATGTTCCTACATCAAACTAAGGATTTGTTATGTTAGTATGCATACAAAGAAGTGTATATTCGAGGTGTTGCTAATTTATTTTTAAAGCCCTTTAGAATCTTCAACCATGCAAGAACATTTTATTATAAAGATGATTGAATACTTAGTTTGAAAATACTCAAAATGCATCATGGTAAACCAAACAATGGCTCACACTAGCTCGAAAGTTTCATGCAACAATTTAGAACTCTCTAGTAGAAAGTTTATTTATCTATTTCTTTTTATTACCACAACATGACTCCGGTTGAAACCATTGTTGATCTTTGGTTGGTTTTCCTAGTCTCATTGCTAGTGAGACTCTTCTTTCTTGCCTCTATGGCTATTTTTGTATTGATTTTGAGCCATTTTCCTAAGTTTATCTAATAAAAAAAAGTCTTTCGAGCTTCACCAATCCTTTTGATTTAAAAAAAAAACTCATGAAATTCAACCCTCCTTACTATTATGCTCATACAAATGTATTTAAAATCACTTTCGTATATACACAAAACACTATATTCACCTTATATCATTCAAAAGAAGCCATGCACACATTCCTTATCACTTTGACAGAGAAATCAAACGCCAACATATCTATGGAAGCTTGGCTAGTAAATGTGCACAATATCATTGACCACTAAAAAAACCAACATAACAATATGGCAGGTTGATAAAACTTTTAGGAATCTATCTTGTGGTTATTTGTTTTTTTAATGAGAATCACAATCTTATAATCCTGATTATGAATACTATATAAAAATATTTGAAATCAAATAGTTATTGTATAGAAGAAGTTCCAGCTGTGGTGTTTCAGGTTGGGAAACTGTCTGGGGGATGCGGCAATGCTGAGCCAACTCACCTACATCGTTTGACTCCACGTCATCAAGTTAAAGTTAAAATTTCAAAATCCAAAATAATTTGAGCATTGACTATGATGCAAGGTAGAATATGGTTATGTTTAATTTTTTTTTGAATAATAAAATTGGCATTAATCCTTGTTTAATATTTAGTCAATAGACTACATATAGTGTGAGTTTTGAATTTGAAACAAGTTTGACATCTACAAATTACTGTTGAGTCTTCCCAAAATAAGTTTTAGCTGTCGTTTAATGATAAACTATCATTTAATGGTAAAAGCCTCCAAGTGAAAGCCTCCAAAATCCCACTTATCACCTAAAACCCAGATAAATATTGATACTCCCATGGAATGGGAACATTATATTCTTATTTTTCAATCCTTTTTTGTCAATTTGATTGCAATTTTATTTTTTCATTTGCTTTGCTTTATATTTTAAATCTATATGCAAATATTTCAAAATCAGATAATACTTAATTTCTTTAAGGAAAATATCTCAATTTGTCTAAGTTTATTTATTCTATTATTTAACACTTATTATTAATTGTTTAATCTAGCCACATACAATAGCACATGGCATCTATACTCTCTAACATATTATTATCCATGTAGTTTTCTATCTGCATAATCTTTGAACCTCCTTTAGATGCACATGCTAGTTTATATGTAAATTGGTTTATTTTGATAAGAGGTAAATTATTGCTATAGGTTTTGTCTAAAGTTAGAAAAAATATCATTTTATCATTAGAATTAGAAATTTTTTCAATAGAACAATACTTTTAATTAACATACATCTATATTTCTTACTAGAAAAGCCACTAAACCTCTTAATAATACATATATTAATAAATAATCTTATTATAAATTACTAGAAAAGCTACTAAACCACTTAATAATACATATATTAATAAATAATCTTATTATAAATTATTTCATTTTATTAAAAATCTAAAAAGACAAATAAATTTGTGAAACTAATTTATCAATAAATAATATATTGATTATAAAAATCTATTATTATAATTATAATTATCTAAAAAGAAATATTAATCATAAATTTAAATGTTTATAGATTTGATTTTATAAATTTATTTATTAAGATTTATGATCATACTCATGATCTATTAATAAAATCTAAAAAAAAAAATTATAATTATCTAAAAACACAAACCACAATTCATAATACTAATTTAAATATTGCTAAATTAGAATATGTGGAAAATACAAACCCTCATTGGTGAAAGGACAAACTAAATTTTTATAAAATAAAAAATTATAAGTTGATAGGATTAACTAAATTCTAGTAAAATAAAAAAAAATTAATGTTAACCCTAACCCTAATTTTGATGTGAACCCTGACCCTCTGTATTTCTAACCCTAACTATATCTCTTAACCCTAACCCTAATCCTAACTATATCTCTAGCCCTAATCCGAACCTAAACCCTAAGACTAACTATATCTCTTAATCCCAACCTAACCATAATCCTAACCCTAAACTTGATCCAAAACATAACTATAACCCTAATCTTTATAACCTTAACCCCAATTATTACTCCAAACCTAAATATATCTATTAACCCTAAAATTGACCCCAAACCTAATTGTAACCCTAATCCTCATTCTAACCTAAACCGTAATCATAAGCTAATCTTGATGATAACCTTGACATTTAAATATTAAATTATATATATTATTTTGTAAAATTGAATTACAAATATTATACTATCATATTATAATGTATTAATTATTATAATACTTTAATATAAAATATATAAAAAGAAAAAATAATTTATTTAAAATATTACATGTTGCGTCCCCACTGCTACTAGCATATATATATTATTTTAATAATATATATAAAAGTGCAATAGACGCCTAGAAGGATATCTCCGGCGTATTTTATATATATTATTCAAATTATATATATATATATATATATATATATATATATATATATATATATATATATATATATATATATATATATATGCTAGTTTAAATATTGCTAAATTAGAATATGAAGAAAATAAAAACCCTTATTGGTGAAAGGACAAACTAAATTTTTATAAAATAAAAAATTATAAGTTGACAGGATTAACTAAATTTTAGTAAAATAAAAAATTCTAAGTTGAAAGAATTTATTATATCATACTTTAATGTATGGTTCTGCAAATATTTAATGGCATATGGAAAATTCATGGCCAGCAATTCAACGATGGAAAATTCACATTCACTGCTGGAAAATTCACATTCACTGCTGGAAAATTCACTGCCATGACAATTCACGGTGCGAAAAATTAATTGCATGAATTCGTGATAAATTGTCCTAGAACCATATTTAATATCTGTTCAATAATTTTAAAGGTGTCCGAATTATTATTGGTTAGAGATTCCAAATGTTTTTGGATTCATTTGTTTTATTATGAATTCACATGTTTTACGTATTATATTTGAGGATGATGAATTGAAATCTAAAGTAAATTGTTATAAAAATCAGCATGTCTAATTTTGATGAACTGTGACATGTCTAATTTTGACGAGCTGTGAGGTTTTTTTACCAATTTAAATAAAGTTCTCGTGATTATTTTTTTCCTTCCGAAATCAGCCAGTGCGATCCATGTGAACAAGAACCATTGTTTTTGTTTTAAAATATAAAATAAAACAGAGTAAAAAGGATTTTTTATTTTGTTTTGTTCGCTGTAATCAATTTGTTGTTGAATAAGCCAAAAAAAGGGAGTATAACAAAGCTCAACACAGGAACTATAGAAAAAACTAGACGAACACATCTCAAAATTCGTACTCAACGTTACTATTATTTAATATTTTTATATGTAAAGGAAATTGGTGAAATCTGAGGTCTCCTTGATAGGAGCAAATATTGATATCAACACTAAAATAATTAGTATATATATATATATATTTTTAATAATATATAAAATACGCTGAGAGATATTCGCTGAATTTTTTCAACTTTATTTTTTATTAAAGATGAATGATGAAAAAATTAAACACCTCCATACATCTCAACGTATTTTCTATGTAGGATATCTCTCGACGTATTTTATATATTATTAAAATTATATATATATATATATATGCTAGTAGTAGCCACATCGTGCATAACACATTGAATAAATTAATATATTTAGGGTTTTCATTAGAGTTAACATTTAGGATTAGGGTTTACATCATGGTTAGAGTTAGCATTAGTGTTAGGGTTTGGTTTGTATTTATTATTCTAATCACGGTTAGGGTTTAGTGTTAAGGTTGGGTTTATGGTCATAGTTAGTGTGAGAATTATGTTAGGGTTAGGAGTAGACTTATGGTTAGGGTTAGGGTTTGGATTCTAATTATAACAGGGTTCAACTTAGGAATAAGGCTTTGGTTGGTGTTAAGGGTAGGGTTGGAATTACTATTAAGGTTTGAATTGGAATTATAATTAGCGGTAGGGTAAGGATTTATATTTGGTCAAGGCTATGGTTTGGGTTAGGGTTAGGGTCAAGGTTGGGATTAAGGTTAAGATTAGCATTAGGGTTAGGATTTGGTTTACAATTATGATTATGGTGAGGGTTAGGGTTTAGACTTATGATTGGGGTTATAGTTAGTGTTGGGGTTTAGTGTTAAGGTTTAGTGTTATACATTAAATAAATTAATATAATTAAGCTTATGATTAGGGTTACGATTTATCACAGTTAGGGTTAGCATTAGGGTTAAAGTTTATATCATGGTCAAGATTAGCATTACATTTAGGGTTAACCATTTAGGATTAGGGTTTAGCATTTAGGTTTATGATTAAGGTTAGGGTTAGGGTTTAGGCTTATGGTTAGGGTTATAGTTACAGTTAGGGTTTAGTGTTAAGGTAAGTGTTAGCATTAGGTTTATGGTTAGGGTTAGAATTTTGTTCTATGGTTAGGATTATGTTTAGGGTTTATGTTGTGCATGTTTTGCACACACGCCCCGCCGTAGGCAGGGACCCCCTTTTTTTGCTCCCGACAGGCTGCTTTGCTCCTATCTTGTTTTGCATACCCCATTTCCAAGCCCAAATTGGGCATGTGCCTTCAAACGATCAAATTCCCCTACTCAAATTCACCTGCTTGGGGTATTCAAATCTACGAAGAAATAAAGTCCCCCATCCCCTTTCTGCCTTTTGTCTTGCTTTGTCTATTTCAGAAACATCTGTAGACCCTGTCAGTCCAGTTTCCTCATTTTTTTGCTTTGGGGACAACTTTTGGTGGATTTGGGATGTGTTTGGGGTGTTTCAATGAACTGCCAAGGTTTTGTTGACCTTCCGTTAAGTTTTGATGGTTTCGGAACTTTCCTTCCAGAATTCTCTTCCTCCTTGGTTGTTTGGAAACATCCGTCGACCCTCGTCGCTCTCGTTTCCTCATTTTTAACTTTGGGGTCACCTTTTTTTGGATCTAGGATGTGTTTGATGTGTTTAAATGAATTGCCATGGTTTCGTCAAAGTTTGGTTAAGTTTTGGTGGTTTCGGAGCTTCGTCCCCCTTTTGCTGTTTTGGAACATCTGACGGATGCCTCCTTCCCGGCCTCCGGAGCCTGGCCCCTCTGTGGTCGTTTCCGGGGTTCTGCCTCTCCATCGCCGTTTTACAACATCTGACAGCTGCCTCCTTCCCGGCCTCTGGAGCCCAGCCCCTCCGTGGCCGTTTCTGGGGTTTTGCCTCTCTGTCGTCGTTTTGGAACATCCGGCGGCTGCCTCCTTCCCAGCCTCCGGAGCCTGGCACCTCCGTGGCCTTTTCTGGGGTTCCGCCTCTCCGTGGCCGTTTTGGAACTTCCGGCGGCCACCTCCCTTCCGGCCTCTGGAACCCGAGTCCTCTGTGGCCGTTTCCGAGAGTCCGTCCCTCCTTGGCTATTTTGAACATCCAGAGCCTTCCTCCTTCACAGTTTGTTTTTGAACTGTCCAGGGGAACTCTCTGTCTTCTTCTGAAGTTTGTTTGAACATCACGGGGAATTTTGCCTCCTTCACATTTGTTTGAACATCCAAGGGAGCCATATCCTTCAGCCTATTTTGAACATCCGGAACCGCGTTCTTCCGTTGTTTTGGCTGTAAAATTTGTCTGCCCTTCAAAACTTTCTTCGGCTTGTCTTTAAGCCCTAAAAGTGGCTCGCACCCTGAAGCACATTAATGTTTATGGTCCAAATGAGCTCTAAATATGAATATCAAGATATTTTGATGATGTATGGATAGATCTAATAGGGAATTTGTAGGTTTGATTGACATTTTCCTTAGCTCGTGTATAAATGCACTTACGACATATACCGTGTTTAGAGTCGAAGTCTTAGGTAAGGTCTATCAGAGAGCTCATTAGGGGAGTTGTCCTGCAACACCGGATGATGATTTCTAAGGAGCTTTACGCCGAGATCCAAAGGGCCACGAATCAATGATGCATTCACGTCCCGGCGGACTCGTTTGATCAAAGGAATAACACGCAAGCACATCAAGCAAAGACAACTTTGGGGGAGTTTTAGCTACAGTGAAAGAAAAGGGCAATCAATGAGCAAATTATAGGTATGCTGGTAATAAATGAAGGAAAAAACAAAGGAATGTATTTTAGTACTGAATAATGGGGAGGTAAATTGAAAGAAACCCCTAAATGTAATTGAATCTAGTCACTCATTTGTAGTTGAATCCTAACTACATTCGAACTTTGCGGGGCTTTGACTACAAGTAGGGCTTGCTTATATTTACATAGAGTTGGAGGGTAGTGTATAAAGACATTTTGCAGCAATAGAAAGCGACGTGCATGATTTATGGTGTTTACCTTTTGAGTTATCACTTTATGTATGCATGGTTCACCTTCCATATTGAGTTTTAAGTCATTCAAGTTTTCTTGAGTGTTGATGGTGATTGCTATTTTGTGTTTGACGACTTCCATTATACTTTTAACTTGGTGATGGCTCCGGGAAGTTGTTGTTTCAGGGTAACTGGGCTTCTTTATTCCAATAATTACAACAGTTCAATTACATGGATGGTATGTGTGCAATTTGAAAATCTCTGGAGTCCTTAGAAAGGTGCCTTTGGTTTTATGTATGTAGGACTTTCTCTTGAGATTGACAGGCTGGAACAGAATACAAAGTACTTATTATTCTGTTCATTCACTTGCATGGATTCGACCAGCACCCTTCCAACCCTTCTCCCTTTGCTGTTTTTAATCCTTGATTTAGAGTAGGATCTAAAGTATCACCATGGCTAAATGATGAACTTGATGGTAGTTTAGGCACTTTTTTGAGTGGACAGCCACTGTTCATTCACTTTCAGCACTTTGAAACTGCATTTGCAAACCCAACTTCCATGCTTTGTAACTCATCTGTAAGACTGTCTTGTGATTCCAACAAATCACATCAAACTACTGAGGTATCTAAGCACTGTCTTGACCTGACACCCGAGAGACCTTGGGATAGTGTTTTGCAACTTGATTGTGGAAGATTATCTTTCAAGAGAGGTAGTGCACCTACGCACTGCTTGTGTTGAAAAGTGCATAAAAAACACATCAATAGAACTGGCGCTAGAAGGAGGGCTAACACGTTGGGAATACAAAGCTGAAGGTTGGAAGAGATTCATTTTATGCCCTCCTCCTCCTAACGCCATCAACAGAACTGGCACTAGAAGGAGGGCATGACATGTTGAGGCTACAAAGCTGAAAGTTGGAAGTTGAGAAAGGAACATTCATGAAGAAATCTGAGATAGGAGATCTCTTTAATTCAAAAATCAGAAAATTTTGAAGGCAAAAGAAGCTAAGTCGAAATAGAGCAGCATGCACAAATTGACATCACTCAGCTGCATACAAATTTGAACAAGAGACTGAAGAAGCCATTGGAGCAATTTGTGTTGGTGGATAGATGTCGGATCCATTGCACTTGCAGGCATAGTGAATTGGGGTGTCTAACATTCTTGGACAGAATTGAGAAGGTCTTGCAGGGAGAAATTCCCTTTTGGGAAATATTCCAGCCCTTGGCCCCCACAGACTTGGAGGAAGAATTGACAGCCATGGCAGCCAAGGCATTTAAAGAGCTAATCTAGGAACATTTGAGCAGCAAGGATGGACCAAGATTGGAGGAAATATTAATGTCTTGTTGGTGCAGATTTCACAATGCACCCCACTCTGAATTTACTTGCTCGTCATGCACAAAAATCATCACTCAAGCTAGGGGTTGTTCGAACAAGTTGGAGCAGCCAACTTTTAATAAGGAGAAGTTATCCAATGAGGCAGAAAATTTGTCAACATCTGAAGGACAGCAAAGCAAAGATGAACCAAGAAATTTGATACAAGTTGATGTTGGAGCAGCAAATATTGAAGTTGAAAACAAAGAGGAAGAGGTATGTTTTACAAGGACAGCAAGGTGCCTTGGTGAAAATCTGATTGAAATTAATTTAGAAGGCCTTCCCTCCACCAATCAAGGGCAGTCCTCCACTCCAAAAGAAGAGCAATTGGTAGGTGAAGATGAACCAATGAGATTTGCAGCAGCATATGCTAGGACAGCCAACACAGATGCTGAAAATCAAGAAGAAGAGGAGGTTGAAAGCCTTGGGGCAGTAGAAAGATATGACCAGCTTGTCTCGAGACTAGTGAGGGATTGGACTGAGCTGAAATACCAAGTGGATTTAGAGATATTGCTGCTCCCAAATTGGTGTCGACTCCATGATTCATCACATTCAGAGCTCACATATAAGCTATGCCAAGAAGCCATCAAACAAGTCAAAGATCAAGCAAGGTAGCTAAGTGCCCGACCTCCTCTACTTGTTGCCCATATCGAAGAAGAAGACCAAGAGCCTGAGTCAAGTGATGGCTCATTTGAAGGTGGAAATCAAGAGGACGTTGGGGTAGCAATAGAAGGACAACAATACAGTGTCGGACTTCCGAGCGATGAAGTAGACCAAGTGGGAATGCTGTCCACCAGTCACCAAGAAGTTCTTCCTCTTGAAGAGCAGTTATGTGCCATGGACGGTGGGCTTTCTGGCGAGTCTTTGGAGGGAAATTATGCAGTCGACTTTGGTCCCCTTGATGAGATTCCATTGATTGATGACTTCTTTCCATTGGGAGCTGCACTACAGAGATATGCTTATGTCGAGGAAGAGCACATCCCAGAAGATGGTAGCGATGAATACATACTCCTTGAGCCCTTGAACAATGATGTACTAGAGTTTCCAGATTGGGAGAGGAGCTCCTTCTCCATTTACAACGATAGTGACCAAGAGGAAACAAGTGGGTGCCATGAGGAGATACATGAACAACAAAAGGAAGAAGATAAAGGTGGAGGTGTTTTGATGGCTGCCAATAAATACGATGAGCTTGGTCAACTGCGGGCTGCAACTGAGGGTCCTTCCACCTCAATCCTTACAGATTTTCCTTCACAGCCAGAGAGCTGCAATAGGATAGATTCATATATGTCATCGTCCCATGACACTGAACATCATGAAAATAAGGCTAACACTTGGGAAAGGAGATGGGACAGCATGCTGCCCCTTGAAGACAGCAATCAAGAAAAGGTTTTGGCAATGGAAACCCACACAGATGAGGTGTACTTCCTCGAGGAACAACCAATGGAGATTGTGGGTCCCATTGGTAGATTGAAAGAGTTATTTGCTGCCCCATCCTCCCAACCTTATGCCAACTTAATGTCTGAAGTGTTGCACCCTCCACCGTGCCTGCCCGAGGCTGCCAATGCAACGATCAAGGATGTTATGCTCGCTCTCGACTGTCCAATGCTGCCACCTCCGTGTAATGATATCTAGGTTTTATCCTTCCTTGCCCCTATTATTTCTCATAATTGCACTTATTATTTTGATTATGGGAATGAGGGAAAATGAACATGTTTATGGATTAACCATGGGTTCAATGAGCCTCCTCAATTGCTGATTTTTCGTGATGACATGACTGAACTTGAGTGCTGCAACATTGAATTTCTTTTTTCAGAAT
>VDFB02039152.1:0-15735 GCA_007258455.2 Sequoia sempervirens
TAATACTCCCCCAGTCGAACAAGCTCTTGGTCTTCACATCCTCGTTTCCCCGTATGATTTGCTCAATATAGTAAGCCATCCACTCCTGGAAGTAGGCGGCTGCTGGGAGGCCCATGACCCTCCTTAGCATGGTTACCAAGTCATGATAGTCCTCTTGAAAATCATTGCGGAACAGCTCTTGGGGAACCTTTGCTGCGCTGCCCCATTTTTCCTTCAACCAGTAAATGTTGATTGACTTCTTGATGCCCAATGGATTGGCATCCCATGCTGCCTGACATTGCTCTAAAGTGGGGACGTGCATATGTGGGAATGTAGGAATGTGGAATGTTTTTGTAATTCCTTCCGGAGACATGTCGGCAAGGATATTCCCTTCTTTGTCCACAATTGTTCGGGTATCCGTCTGGTAGGCTTCTCGGCAAGCCATTACCAGTTCAGGCGCTATTAGAGACGGAGGGAAGCCGGCAGCCTTAGAAATTCTGCTTTGGCATATCAATCGGGCATTCTTTGTTTTAGGGTCGACCTTGACCCTCTGGGTGAACTCATCTATGTCCACCTGGCCTATATTGGTGTCCGAGATCTCCTTCCAGTCAGTCGAGACCTTTGACTGGATCGGCTCACCTTGAAATTGAAACTTCATTTGGTCTTTGTCGTCTTTCCCACGGGTGGCCCTTCCGGATTTCTTACCCTTATCCTTTTCGGTAGAGGCCCCTGAAGTTCCTGCGGCCGATTCCATATATCTTGCAAGCAAACGGCGAAGTCAGCACAAGAAAACACCAATAACATTAACGTTAGTCCGTATTGTGAGCATATTATATAACTAACCATTCAAATGCATCATAAACTTAATTCTCAGACGATATCGATTTCATTTTAGGGCAATTGAGAGATCCGGGCCCGGAGGGCCGGACTTCCCTGGCAGGAATGCTGCCAAGAAGGGAAAACACAAGCAAAAGTTCCTAGAGACCCCCGCTGGCCAAATTTTGATGTTCTAAGAGACCCATGATGAAGAATGGCATGATTTAGGACGTGGGTCGAAGTCAGATTTTCAATTTGGATTGTTTTGGGTCGATTTAGGGAACTCCGGGGGTTTCAGGCCGGAAGGCAGTCAGCCGAAGGAAGCCGGCGGTGGCGGACACCAGACGGAAGTCCGGAGGCGGAAGCTCGGATGCCGGAACCCGGGAAGGAAAAGGTCGGCCGTCATCAGGTTTGGTTTCACAGTTTTATACCGGACGGTATTCAGGGTACCGGGACCCGGAGGCCGGGAGGCTGCTAGCTGACAGCCGCCGTGTAATTTTGATCGTTTCGAACGGCGGCGGTGAGCAGACTACCGGAGCCCGGAAGATGGGACGGCATGAGGAATAGGCCGCAACACTTACTTGTCGATGATTTGCACAGCGACGGCGAAAGGGGAACCAGGATCCGGAGATCGGAAAGACGGGAGACACCGGCCGCCGCAAATGAATAGGCTGTGATGGCGAAGAGGCAACCGGGGTCCAAGACACGGGGCGCCGTTGGTGGACAGCCTCCGGGGATCCCCATGAACGCACGAGCGACAGCGGCGGCGAAGGATGGACCGGGACCCGGAAGGCGGGCCGACGCGCCCCGACGGTTGCCGCAAGATGCTTGCTCTGGTCGAAACGGCGGAGGCGAAGGACATCCCGGAGTCCGAAGGTCGGGAAGCCGGCAGGGTTCCGCCGTGAGCAGCGGCGGAACCGTCACGGAGTTCCGGGGACGGAACTCCGGATGGCAGGGCCCGAAGGGTCCGGGGGACGCGGAAACAGGGGATAGCCGGAAGACCCTTATGTTAAAACGGCGGAAAATTCAAGGCGGCAGCCCGGGACGGGAAACCCGGAGGCTCGGGCCCGAAAGGGCTAACCTCCGCCGGTGGGGTTCATGGCTCGGATCTTGACGGTGACGGAGGGTCTCGGGTCCGGCGGCGTTCTTCGCCCTGTGCGAAGAACACTAGCGACACGGACAAGTCCCGGGAGATGAAAATGGCGATTCCGACGAGGCCACGGAAAATTTAAGGATATGGGTTTGGGGCGCAACGCAGAGAGTGTTCATTTTATGCAATTTAATTTGGTTGCTCAATTCATTTAAATCCTCAAACTGATCAAAAATAACGGGAGAGCGAACGAGGATGGCCTACCTCCAACTCGCTAAACGGGACGATGATGGGATCCACCGGCAGAGTTGACGGAACGATGCTGGGGTCGATGATCGCGATGGTACAGTTTGCAGTGGGCTCCAATTCGGTCGCTGCTCCAATCCGCTAAAATTTGCAAGTTAAAATGATGTGCTGGGCGTGGCCTTAGTTTATATTTTACCCCGCCTGGCCATTAATGGTCGCACTAATGCTCGTATCGACGCTTTAAGTTGCTAAGATTCAAATTCTTTGAGTCGCATGCATGCGCACGAGGCTTCGTGGATCCGTAATGCGCGAGGCAATGCAACAACAGCCGCATCAAAATTTTGGTGACTTCTGACGGCATGCATCTTTAACAACGGCCCCTGATGGCTGAGTGCAAGGAGGAGTTCACGCCGCTAGGATTTTGCACTTGTTTTGAATCCACGTATGGCGAAGTTACCACGAAGCCCGTGAGGGCTGGCTACCGACGGCTGATGGTCAGCCGATGGCAATCACGCAGACGCTAAGTCCGGGCGGAATTCCGGCCCCGTAACCGGAAGGAGCAATGCCCTGAAACCTCGAATAGCCACTTAACGGCCAACGGTCAAGCGGTTCCGGAGGGCGAAAGATGCCTCTAAACGCCGCCGGGGCAGCAAATGCAGGAGGGAAACCCGAAAGGGGAACCCCAGAGGCCCGGGCCCGAAGGGGCGCAGGGCCGCCCCAAAGCCCGAATGGCCTAGGAACCCACAAGGCCCCGGAGGGCACCAAAATTAAAAAAAGAAAGGGGAAGCACGGTCGATCTTAGGATGAAACTTTAGGGTAATATCGATCATGCAAAACATCAAAAAAAGAGGGGCACGCAAAACAAGGCAGACCTCGACAGACCCGACAAGGAAAAAGAAAAGAGGGTCCCCGTTCCCAACGGGGCGTGTGTGCTGAGGGCACAACAAATGGTGACTCCGCTGGAGAACGCTTCAGAGCGTTCTAGGGATAAATATTCATTCAGGACCCAGAATCTCTGGTTTCGCAGACCAGAAACGGTTTCCAAGGATGAATCCGGGAGAGCGAGATCCTTAATTGGGTCAGCTTACATGACATCTCGAAAGTGGGTGTAGAGTGAGTTTATTCTTTTCCTAGGGATAGTAACCAAGGTTATTACTTGAACCAAGTGAGCTACATAAGTTGTCTAACACCAAAAGTAACCCGAACATTGCCCCGCTACCAGTCAGGCGTCCATAGCCCCGGTGGAGTTGTCGCTACAATCTCATGGATATTGCTCTACTGCCGGCCGGGCGTCCATAGCCCCGGTAGAGTTATCCGCACACCCATACGGTCGTTTATTTTCTTTTTTTAGGTTTTCTTTTCTCTTCTTTTTGCTTTGATATTTCATTTCTCTTTCACCATTTAGCTTGACCGGGTAAGCATTGAAGCCTACAATGGGTTTGAGACTGCAGTGGTCACTGGAGTAGACTTTAGGATTTTTTACTCACTTGGGTGTCGTGACAACCATAGCACGGTCCTTCAGAATTTATTATTATGTAATTTGTGCGAGATCCGAGATGTGGGTAAGAAGATCCGGCGAAGGGTCAAGTTCTAAGCAGAATTCAGACAGGGAAATCATTCACGGACAGCTCTGCAAAGACCGATAGTCTAGAGTGAATGTTTAGCCAGAGAACACAAAGAACAGACAGCAGAGTGAACCGCTTGTTAGGCAAGCACGGCCACCACAAAGGAGCGGGAAACCTCTCTCGAAACAAAACTGCCGGGAGGGAGAAAGCAAAAAAAATGATGCGAACAAAACGCAACAAGCAAGAAAGCAACTATTCTATCCCATGCACAGGTATTTACAGCGAAGAGCTCGAAGGAGCTCAGGCTTGGAAGTAATGCTTCAGGTGCTGCCCGTTGACTGGCAGTGGGACGCTTTCACCGGTTAAGTTCTTTAAGCGGAAGGCATTATCTCCCAAAAAATCTCAGCTATCTGAAAGGGGCCAAGCCAGAGCTTGTCGAATTTATTGTGTCCCCCTTTCTTTTCATGGGCCTTGTCCCAATATAGGACCAAATCTGCAATCCTGAAGGCCTTGATTTTGGCTCGGCGGTCGAACCATCTCTTCACTACGCCCTGATGTTTGGCGAAATTTTCTATTGCGCAGTCTCGAACTTCCTCTAGATGTAAAAGTTCAGCTAAACGAGCTTCCCTACGATCTCCTCCTTCATAAAAGTCATTGATGAACTGAAGAGTCAGAATTTTCAGGTGGATGGGGAATATTGGCTCAAGGCCATAGACAAGGTGGAACGGGGAATCACCAAGGGCAGCCTTATGGCGGGTGCGATCAGCCCAAAGGGAGAAACGGAGCTGGGTATGCCAGTCCTTGGGATTCCTATCTAGCAGCTTCTTGATCACGGTAATCAAATTCTTGTTTGTGGACTCGGCAAGGCCATTGCCCTGAGGGTAGTAATTGGATGAAAATTTGAGGGCAATCCCATAGTCAAACGCCCAGCTGGCAAATTTTAAAGAAGCGAAGGCCGGTCCATTATCACATACTAGGGCATACGGACAACCAAAGCGATTTAAAATGAAACTTTCTAAGAAATCAGTAACTACTTCAGTTGTACAATGCTTACAAACTATTGCTTCCGTCCATCTAGTACAATAATCAGTAGCGGTCAGAATGTACCTGTGTCCCGCAGATGATGGAGGGCTTACCGGACCAATGAAGTTGAGACCCCACTGTGCAAAATGCCTTACCTCCAGCACGGGCTGCAGTGGGACAGCAGCGTTCCTTTCCCTGGTGGCAGCGGTCTGGCACGTATGGCATGAACGGACATGGCCATGGGCATCTTTGAAGACAGTTGGCCAGTAGTACCCTGCCCTTAATATCTGATGGGCCGTAGAAGAACCCGAGCCATGGCCTGTACCAAACTTATCGTGAAACTCCCTCAAAACACGTTCTGCTTCCTCCTTGCCGAGGCATCTTAGATAAAGGCCCTCATGATTCTTCTTATAGAGAATGGACCCCTGTAACATATAACCGTTGCTTTTCAATCTGAGGGCCCTCTTCTGAACTCCTTGCAAATGCGACGGACACTTATGATTGAGCAGATAATAAACGACATCTTGATACCACTCCCCCGGGGAGACATCTTCAAGCTGATATTGCTGTACCGTGAGTTCAGGTCCGGCCTCTATTGCTGTTTCGGCCATTGTACGGGTGAGTGCCTGTCCTCTTACCAATTTCATTGGTTGGATCTCCATATCATATTCTTGGAGCAGGGTGACCCACTTAGCCCTCCGTTCGCCCAACTCGTTTTGCATGAGAAGTGTTTTGACTGCTGGGTCAGGGACAATTGCGAACACCTTATTGCATAGAATGTAGTGTCTAAATTTCTTTACTCCCCTGACGAGAGCGTACGCCTGCTTCTCTATGTTGTGGTAACGCAATTCAGCATCTTTGAGGGGTGCGCTCATGAAGGTGATCGGATGCTCATTTCCTTTGTCATCATTTTGGGTCAACATACTGGCACAAGAATGCTCCGAAGCAAATGAATAGATATAGAACGGCTTCAGATAATCTGGACTGACCAACACAGGCGCCTTAGCAATGGCTCATTTGATATCCTCAAAGGATTGTTTGGCCTCTGGTGTCCATTCAACTTTAGCGTCCTGCTTGAGCATGGCATTGAGAGGTTTGACTATTTCCGCGAAGCCGGTGATGAATTTCCGGACGAAATTAATCTTTCCGAAGAAAGACTTTAATTCCTTCTTGCTGCCGGGGGCTGAATTTTGAGTAACGACTCAATGCGTTCAGGATCAATAGAGATTCCTTGCTCTGAGATGATGTGCCCGAGTAATCTGCCTTCGGTCACTCCAAAAATGCACTTCTTGGGGTTGAGGGAAACCCCGAATTCCCGGCATCTCTGAAATACTTTGCATAAGTCGGAGACGTGATCACCTCGCTTCTTGGAGAATACGGTCAAATCATCCATATAGATGATTATACATTTGCCAATCAGGTCCTTGAAAGCGATATCCATGGCGCGTTGGAAAGTAGCGCCGGCGTTGATGAGCCCAAACGGCATTCTCCTGTACGCAAATGTCCCCCACTTAGTAGTGAACGCGGTCTTGTGGCGATCCTCGTATTGTACCATTACTTGATTATATCCGGAGTATCCATCGAGGAACGACATCATCTGGGAGCCGTTGACAATTTGCAGCACTTCATCTAGTGAAGGCACTAGATAGTTGTCCTTTTCTGAGGCGCGGTTGAGATTGCGGAAATCCACGCACAATCTGATCTCTCCATTCTTTTTCCTGACGGGGACCAAGTTGGCCACCCACGTGGAATGCCTAACGGGAAAGATGATCCTTGCTGAAAGTAATTTCTGCACCTCCTTGTAGACAATAGGTTCTAGCAAGGCATTAATAGGGCACTGCCGCTGACGGAATGGCCTCACCTCAGTCTTCAGAGGGATAGTGTGTGTGATGACAGAGGTGTCATATGTTTTCAAGTCTTTGTAACTCCATGCCACCACGTCAGGATATCTGCGCAAAGCATCCGTGATTCCCCTCTTCTCTTTGGGCGTACATACCTTCCCGATAAAAACATTCTTGGTATCTTCGGCGGTTCCCAAGTTGTGAGCGTTGCACTGGCTGCTTATAGCCTCCTTTTTTGTTTGTCGGTCCTGATCCCTGATCTGATCCAAATTGAATACACGCTCCAGCTGAACCATCCCTCTTGGGATCGTGTTGGTTTTCAGATTGATAACCCCTTCTATGTCTAATTCAGCCTCCTATGGATCAGCTTCATCAATGATTTGGGCAGCAAAGACGTCAGAGCTTGTGATGAATTGGAGGATATGCTTATCATCATTAAAGACCTGCAGATGGGTGACATTGTCCGGGACTGATGGCATAGATGCCAGCTCAACAGTGAACTTCTTAAGCCCTGACAAAGAGAGGGGCTATAACGTGCCGGCCGCTTGAGCCAAGGCATCACCTGTGCGATTCTGAGCACGAGGGATTAGTTGTATGTTGACCGCATCTAGGCCCTCTAGGAGATCCCACACCCTGTGTCTATAATTGGCGAGTCTTCGATCATGGCAGGAGTACTGCTTCCTGACCTGCTTAACCACAAGCGCGGAATCCCCGAAGACTTGCAGTACTTTCACATTTTTCTTTAAGGCCATAAGAAGGCCAAGGACTAAGGCCTCATACTCTGCCACGTTGTTGGTGCAATAAAATTGCAATCGATGGGCAGCGAGAAACGTCTTACCCGTTGGGTTGATGAGTTTGATTCCCGCTCCAGCTCCTTGTCTTGATTTTGATCCATCAAATCGGAGCGTCCAGCACTCAGAAGATCCCGCATTTTTGGGTTTGATTGAGCCTTCATTCTCTTTCGGCTGGACAGCGGGCCTTGTGAGCTTAGGGAGGCTTTCCAGGCCGAGGCAACGATCAACAGGGGGTCCTGGTGGTGCCTCCCTTGGTGTTCCTATCGGAGGAACAATGGCTTTCTTAACATGCTCCACTGCTGCCCGACACAAGCAGCAGTCAAATTCAGAGTGAGCAGCATTGTGTACTCTGCACCAGTTCGGCAATAATAAGTCTTGGAAATTCATTCTAGCTCCTAGGCTAAGCTGATCTTTCGCGCATTTTTCTATAAACTCCTGGAAGCCATCGAGCAATCCCCAGTTGTCATCTTTATCCGGCTCATCATCAGCTTCTGCCAATATTTCTTCATCTGGGGGCATTTGCTCGGAATCCGCCGAAGGACTACATAGTACCAGCAATACCTCATCTGCCCGTTCTTCCTGAAGGTCAAGCTCATTTTGGTAAGCAAAAGGGCGGTAATTCCCCAAGTCAGTCTCTGCGAACAGCACCTCGCTGAGATTATTGTATTCCGTGATCATATATTTCATCCGGGGTTCACGATCAATGCGAATCTGATTTGGTAGCCCCTTCCACGGCTGCCACATGTGAGACAAGTCGGTGGCGGTGTATCCGTTTAGGGCCTTGGTGAACTCTCTCCCCAGAATGATTCCATAGGCATCAGGTATGTCCGCCACTTGGATGTCCACAACCTGCTGTATCCGGGGATCTGCCGCGATTTGCATGGGGATGCGGTTTATTTCACCCATGATATTGATCTCTGTTTTGTCCAGTTGGGTAACCTTTCTCTTTGAAGGCGTGGGGGTGATGCCAAGAGCCTTGCATACAGCCAAGGGCATGACGTTGGCAGACGTGCCTGAATCGAGCAGGCAGTTGTGCAAATTCTTCCCAAAGACCCTAATGGTAGTTAGGAACGGGGGAGTTTGCGATCTCCCTTAGAGGATGCCCACGGGCGTATCCATTTGAGCTATTTTGCCTTTGTTCCTGTCACTGTCTGTATCCTTGGTTTGTTTAAATTGCTGGTCCTTGGAAGGCTGTCTGCCAGCCCTCTCTGGCTCCTTTTCAATGTATGTACTAGCCGGATGATTTATGGGCATATGATTCCTTCTTCCAGTGTTGTCCTGTATCTCTTGATCTTTCCTGGGCTCCTCAAAGGTTACCCTCTTGGTCGGGGTCTCTTGTGTCGTGCTAGATGAGGGAGTCCTATTCAGAACCCTGAAAAAGGCGTGCCTCATGGCAGGAACCTTGAGCAATTCGAAGGCCGACAAACTAATTTTGTTCTTGAACTCCTCCGCCACATACTCACCCATTTGCTCGATTTCAGAGCTAAAGGCCTGGCCTATGGGAGAACTAGGAGTTTGAATCTTGATTTGCCCAGGCGGATTTTGGGGTTGGCTCTGAGGCTGACCTTGCAGTTGGTTTTGGGAGTGGTTCCTGTTGAGATATTGGGTGGGTATATGAGGGAGCCCCGGGTTATTGCTGGCATTTGGATCAGGCGGGGTGGCGAAGTTGTTTGGTGGGGTAAAAGTTGTGAAGGGTCCACCGGCTTGTCTATTCCTAAGGAAATAGGGACTTGACCGCTGATGGAACATGTGGACCTCATCCACAAATGACTCTTCTTCATCCACCGGACCGTTATCTACCGAATCAAAAAGCTGAGCTAAGGTTGATTCATTACTTACCTCTAGCATTTTCTCATCCTCTATGGGGGTGGGCTCGGCTTCGGGTTCGTTGCGGTCCCCTCGCAGAAACGGCGCCTGATTGACCACTAGACATGAGGAATCATAGGGCTCCGATGGGATGATGTCCCTGCAGCTGGCATTATCAACGGCATTTTGTACCTCCACCTGGAAGATTTCGACCGCTGTCTGGAACTCAGGGCAATCCAGCTCAGAATGCCTACTGGTTTTGTGAAGTCGGCACCATCCGGACAAAGCTGCCTCGGCTAGATACACACCGCTGGATGTTCGGTCATTGCCTGTTGGTTGATCGAATGGCGTGGGGACACCGCCGTTGTTGGGCCTGGTGTTCCATGTGCGGTTTTGCCTCTGAGAAGGTCTTCTTTCTGCATTTTGATTGGAGTTCTGCCCCCTCTCATAATTCTGCCTCGAGGAGGTGCCCGCTTCCTGATTATCTCTGTTGTCTCTATTGTCTCGAGACTCCCGACTGTCCCGGTTGAGATTGGCCTGAAAGTTGCGTTGGGAGGCCTGCAACTGATTATTCTGGTTCTTCAGATGCGTCATCTCTGTGGACATCTTCTTAATCATTTCGGTCAGCTCTTCTAGCTTGTCTTTCTCGGCCACACCTCCAGGCGACGGGGCCGGGTTGTGGAGAAAAGCGAGTGGGGCTGCCGGCTGATTTTGATATGCTGGAGGAAAGTCCGGTCCTGACAAGTATAACGGCGCCTGGGGCTGTTGAGAATATGCTTGCTGTTGCGGAGCCATCTGAGAATAGTTGTACTGATGCTAGGGCTGCGAATAAGACGTTGCTGGAGGTGCATAATTCAACGGCTGCCCCGGATGTGGCACCATGGGCAATTGAGGCACCTGGTTCATGAGAGGAGTTTGGTGAGCAAACGCCTGATTGAGCCCCTGAATTTGCATTGGATGGGCGACGAGCCCCAAAGAGGGCAGAGGGCCGGATATATTTTGTCCCAAATCCTCACTTGCAATGACAGCTTCTGCGTAGGCGGTCAGTAAGGTAGCAGGCGGCGGGCGCATCCTTTTTACCAACATCGCTGTGAGGTTATCCAGGGCCACGTAGTAGACCGGCAGAGCAGCCGCATCATTATGGAGGTACGGATCCTGAAGCCTCATGTGAGCTCGGTGAAAGCGATCATTGAAGGAGCCAATGGGTTCGTTGACCTCCCTTCTGATGGACATGAACTGCTGGTAGAGGTCAGCGGGGTTGACAGGAATCTTGTACTTCTGCAGGAAGGCATTCTTCATCAGGGTCCACGAGGTGATCGATCCCTGCGGTAGATTGATGTACCAGTAGAAGGCCTCTTCTCCCAACGAATGCGGAAAGAGGTGACACGCCACGTCCTCGTGACCCACTTGCATTTCGGTAATCGTCGTTTCGAATATCTTGATATGCTCTTCGGCTGTTCTTTGCATATCATGTGGATGGAATTTTGAACAAAAGCCCTCCGGATTCTTGGGCATGTCATTATAAACAGCAAAGTGTATTGGCGAAGGGTTATGCGCAAGCCAAGCCATGAGGGGAGGCGGAGGTGGTACTTGCTGTTGGAGAACAGGGATGTGGGGCTGTATTGGCAATACAACCACAATTTGAGGCTGCCCTTGAGCTACTGCAAATGCTTTTGAACAAGAGGGCCGGAGAGGAAGCGAGGAACCTCGGCTGCGGAAGGAAGATGTGCAAAGCGGCTGTTTGAGATGGTTGGGCGGAAGATGAAGGCCAGCCAAATAAAGGTGAGGGTGAAACAGAGGTGGATGGAATGGAGGAAGAGGAAGAGGCGGCGCTACTCCCTTGTGCTCGTTTTGCCCTCGTGGGAGGCTACAATTCTTTAAATTCTCCCTTGTTTGGTGTTGATCATAGAATCCTTTGAAACCTTTCCAAGGAGAATGATCCGATCCGATCTAGCTTTGCTTTATCTCGTAGCTTAGTATTCCGATCGAAGCTGCCCACTCCTTCTAGCCGGTTCATTTGATGTATTTTTTTATGCACTTCTCAACACGAGTGATGCGTGGGGTGCACTACCTCTCTTGAAAGACAATCTCCCCACAATCAAAGCATGAGAACACTATCCAAGGTCTCTTAGGTGTTAGGTCATAGCTGATTGCTTAGATACCTCGGTAGTTTGATGTATGATTTCTGGAATCACAAAGGTGGGTCTTACAGAAATACAAAGTATGGGCATAAAGCATGAAGTTGGATCTTCGGAAAGGAGTTTTTAGCATGAAAGCAGTTATGCCTTGGCTGCAGGTTCAAACAGCATTCTTAAACTCCATCTGGTTGTTAGATTTTGCTTTATAAAGTGCAATGAACCTTGGTGTTGTTCAATTTCCAAAGAAAATAAAAAAAGAGCGAAGGGGAAGAAAAGTTCCTAAGCCTAAAGCTTGCTGCGAACAGTGATAATGGAGTCCCTGCGATGGACAATTCCTTCAAAACAATATCCCACTTAACCAGGGATTTCACAGTATCATGGAAATTATGCAATCTTCTAAGGGCTGCAGATTTTTATCCTTCATCCACCACATACATGCATGAACTAAAAGATAAGTGTTTGGGGCAGCAAATCAGGTCGAGGGCTAACTTTGCAACTATTTACCTTCAGCAAACAGCAAAAAGTATGGACTAAGGGATCATCAACAAAGCAGAAATTTTCATGGACAGCCAACAGCATTCCTAAGATTATCCAAATAACATGAACAGCTAACTAAACAACAAAGAGATCTAAGCTAACATCTAATATTGGAGAAGTGAATCAATAGACATGAGAGAAAACAAAGAAATGCACCAAGTCAATGCTATTTCTCATAAATTTCAGCAGCATGCCTTTACAACAACTCAACTCTCTCTTTGCAAATGAGAGGAGTGTTCTATTTATAGTTTTTCAAAAGTCAAATGAATGGCCAAGATTCATTACAATTGTGTGGCAAGATTCATTACAAAATAGGGTTTCACCTACCCTCCAAATAGATTTACAATTAAAAAACATCTTTTGTCTTTTCCTTATTTTGTCATCTAGTGGATGACACTATTTGCATTTTTGTCCTGTAGCTAATTGTTGTTTCTTTGGCTGTAGCTACTTTTCTGGGAGGTCTCCTTCCTTGGCTAGGCTATCTGGTTTCTCCTCGGAGGCTGCGTGTTCAATATGCTTGAGGATTACGGCCTAGAGCTTGTCTACCTCGAGGACCTTGCATCTCAATGCTTGGTAGCTCCATTCTTTAGCGTTCTCTTCCAGCCGCTTCCAGTCCTCGTCATACTTTGAGCCCTGATCCCTGAAGAGCTCTGATCTATCGAAGGCACGGGCAGCGAAACTCAAGAAGTCCATTGTGATATCTCCAGCTGTCCCGTCCTTCATCCTCTCCTCAAAGTATGACCTAACCTTTTCCGCATCCAACTGCACCGTGGGCATATCATGGCCCGTTACCATCTTGAGGTACTCGGCGCATTCCGTGCGGATTTCTTTGATCCATGCAATATCTGGATCCACCCTGCTCTGGATCTGCTCCATCCTCTCCCTTCGGTTGATGAGGTCCCTACGCCATATGTCAACCAACCAGTGATCCTCCTTCTTCAATTCTAGCCTCTCTTCCCACGTGCTTTCTGGCATTTGAACGATGGCCTCAACCTTTGGGAAGGCAGAGTCGTAGATCGCAGGGAAGCTGGTGCAGAGCTTCTTCGTGCTTTCCAAGGACCGAACCAGGTCAAGGAACTTGTTGGCTATCTGCACAGCCAAGCTGATCCCTATGTTTCCGACCTTAGCAACTTGCTGGAACCAGTCCTCCGTGGTCTTCTCTAAGTTTTTCCTCCTTTCCAGCTTATCTATCTGCTCCTTGGAGAGTAGCTGTGGCGTGGTCGTTGAGGTAGTGGGGAGGTCATCTATTGAAGACCACTGCTAGATGTAGTTAGTTAGGGCAGCAACCTGCGCCTTAAGCTCGTCCTTGGTAACCTTGTCTTGTTTAATTAGGTGCACTACCATGGCCACCGACTCCTCCAGATGTCCGACCTTCTGTTCCCTGGTTGTTGTCCCTAAGTTGATCATGGAGATATTGTAGCTTACTCCATCCTGGCCAACAGTTGGCGTCGCTATTTGTGCAGCCCAGGAGCCAGAAGCGTCCATGGTTATCCTAGAACGGACCTTAGGCTTCTTCCCCTTCTTTGTTGTGGCTAGAGATCAAGCCAAGATGGCCTCCAATCTCGACCTTGGGTTGCTCAGGATAGGAGTAGTCTTTTCAAGTTGCTTTTCTAGCCAGTCGGGCATGGCGGATTTATCCTTGGGTGTATCATGGTTTCCTTCACCCGTCTCAGTCAAAGGCAAGACTTCTGCCTCCTTTCCCTTTTCAAGCTCTTCCTTCTCCCTGGCAGCATCCTCCTCCTCGTCAGAGTCATGATAAAGCACGAGGTGTTTAATGGGTGTCTCGGTGAACCGATTATCTAAGTGGGGTCATTCTTTGGCTGCCTTCTTCTTTCTTCTCTTCGATTGGCCCTCGGGTTCTTGACTCTTCACCGCGTGGGTCACCGATACTCAATGATATACCTTTTGGCTCTTCTTGCGGTATCCTGCTCACCGCGTGGCGGCTCATGTATACAACGACAGACCCAACTCTTCTTCCTCGTCCTCGGAAAGGCCGAATAATTTCCTTGGCATCCCGAGGCCATCCTCAGATCCCCTCGAGGAAGAGGCACATCTCTTCCTCCTCATAAACAGCCTTATCATTCAGTTTACATGCTCAAATTCGGGTTACTCATAATAATCAGTAGCCTCCCGATAGGCGGAAGCCTCCTATTCCAGCTCCTCCATCTCCTTGGAAATCTGCATTGTGGCCTCCATGGTCGGCGGACCTGTTGGTGGTTGCGAAGGCTGAGATGTTGCAAGGGCCTGGGCCAGGGCTGCTTGGAGAGCGGGGTCCATTAGGAGTTGCGAAAGCTCAGGAGGAAGACTCTACAGGTGCCGTGTAATGGCCTCGGGCACGCTAGAAAGGGGAACAGGTGGTGGTATTGTTGCCAGAGGTAGGGAGGTGATGGGGGACATGGCGGCAGCAGAGGAAGGGGAAGTAGTCATGCTCGAGGAAGAGTCGATATTGATTATGGACCCGGTCGGGGGCGAAGAGGCAAGGTGGACAGAAATGTCCACCGCTGGTGGAGATGAGGCGATTGCGGCCTGAGAGGCGGGCAACGCACTAGTTGAGGGAGGAAGGAGCAAGGGGTGCTGCGTCTCTGTTATAGTCATTGTCTGCTTGAGTCTTTTGGGGGATGAGCCTCCCGTGCCCCTTGCTATTTGCTCTTTGGGGTCCGCAGACTGTGCTGTTTCTGCTTCTTTCCTCTTCTGGGACCTGGTGATAGGGGGAGACTTGGAAGTCTCACCAGCTGATGTGGAGGGGGCAACGTCCTCCGTGGCGCTTGGCTCACTTTTGAGAACTTCATATGTTAGGGTCACCCCCTGTCGTTTCAATTGTGCCACCTGCCCATCAACCCACTGCTTTGTGCGAGCTATGATTGGCTGCGTGATGGTATCTAGGTCCTCGACCTCTTGCTCGTCCCAGTCGATGGAGGGGATTGCCAGGTTGGCAACTGCAGGGTACCTCGGGTGCACAAGGGTGGATTCATCCTCCTCAAGCTGATCAGGTAATGGAAATAGCTGCACCCTCTTCAAAAATTGTATTGTCATCCGCATGTAGTGTCTCTTGCGAACCTCCTTATCATCTCCACAATCCGCCCAGAAATCTTCAACATGGTACTGGTGGGCGTATGCCGGCCCTAGCGCCTTCCTGACGTGGCCGTGGGGGTCCATTCGTGGGCGAGCCGTGTACCATTCAAAGTTATACTCTTTGAGTTCCTTTTCTGAGTTGCCGACGCATTGAGATGTTTGCAATCGATAGAGGCCTTGGCCGAGGGTCATGGGATAAGGGATCCCTGCTATGTGTTTCTGGCTGAAGACTGCTTGAATATGTTGGAGCTGCCGGGAAAGCTCCAGGAGGATGATCCGGTCGTTCGGGTATCTTGGCAGCCTGTTCGGCCGTTCCGTGAATCCCTGGGCACGGATGTAAGTGAACTTAGGGAACTGAATGTATAAGAAGGCATACTCCTTCAGGAGTGCCCTGGCGCTGTGAGACACCCTTCTCTCGAAGTCCCCGACCACCAATCTGATAATGTGGCCTATGAAGGCATCATTGACTCGACAGTACTCCTTCTTGAAGTAGCGATATTGTAGCTGAGGCTACCGGTCAAAAGGCTTGAGCCCTCATTTGTGATCCCCATCCGGCGCCGTGAAGAGTCCACTATACTGTTTTTGACCTGCCAAGGAGTACACCAGGTATGAGGTCATGTAGAACTTGTTGCTTTTCTTGACATTCACGAACTGCTCGTGGAAGTAGTTGCTGATAATACTCCCCCAGTCGAACGAGCTCTTGGTCTTCACGTCCTCGCTTCCCCGTATGATTTGCTCAATATAGTAAGCCATCCACTCCTGGAAGTAGGCGGCTGCTGGGAGGCCCATGACCCTGCTTAGCATGGTTACCAAGTCATGATAGTCCTC
>VDFB02039153.1:0-45742 GCA_007258455.2 Sequoia sempervirens
TATTTTGTTTTCATCTAATTAGGTCGACCTAATTAATGAATAATATATACTTGTATATATATAAGATGCTTTGAGGAATGAGAAGAGAGAGCAAGTGTGTGTGGAGAGTGTGAAGTGTGAAGTGTGAGTTAAAGTGTGTGTGTAAGAAGGCTTTGATCCTAAATGCTTTATCAGTCATGGAGTCATGGATCAGTGCAGATTTGTTAAGCGAATTTTGTGTGAGGTAGTACTTCATATTTTGAGCTTCATTAGGATTGAACCCTGCACATTGAAGGTGTATCCTATTAGTTCAATCTTTTGGAAATGAGCCACTATCTTTGTATCTTGGCAATTAGCCATCTTTTGTATTCAGGCAATGAGCCTTTCAAGGATAGAGTCCTAGTAGTGAGCCCTATAATATTTTGTATTTGGATATATTATATTGTGAGTTAACCCTCACCGTGGTTTTTCCCTTTTTTGGTTTTCCACGTAAAAATCTTGGTGTTCATGTGTATGGTTGCATTGATTTGTTTTTGTGTTCCCTTTTTTTGATTCAATCAGAATTGTGTTAATGATTAGATGGATTTTATTGTGGTTTTATGGAATACTGATTCACCCCCCCTCTCAATATTTTGGATGTTCAACACTATACATTCCTTTTGTTCCATGACTTAGTGAATCAGATAGAAAGGGTTTGATGATGTAGGAGTTAATGGTGAAATCATCAACATCCCATGATCACCTGCAAGACAACATTAACTTCCACAAGAGAGAAATGGCAGAAATATCATACCATATGATTATGGATGCAATATTTTTAGATTGAATATGTGATGTGTATATGATGTCTTGCTTATAAAGGAAAATTATGAGATATGAATAAACAAGATCTTGACATGTTCCTTAATCTTGTATAATGAGTCTAGCTACCTCAACAAATATTAAATGACTTAGGACAAAAGAAAAATACAAGTATATAAGATAGGATCTAGTGACAACTAAGACTATCTAGAAAGATTCCCTCCTATGACCTAAGTGGACTTAATTTGTAAATGAGACCTACTAATTAACTAGTTAGGTAAAATACCTATTTACACCAACATATGAAACCCATTGAGTAGCTCCCTATAAGACACTATTCATCCTTCTCTATAAATATACCAAACTATATAATTTGTTTTCACTTCTTTGTACGTGATAGCTTCAATTTGAACTCTATCAACAACCATGGTTTCCAACAACAAGATCACAAAGTAAGAAATAGGGAAGGAGTCAATGCTAATTTTTGGGCTCCAAAAATAGCTAAGGATTTTTCTAGAGTTTTGCAAGAAGAAATAAATGCATCCCATATTCAAATAATCTTCATACAAATATTACTTATCAAGCAACAATCCCGACAACTATAATTAATAAATACCACTCTCACAAAATCATACAATAAAAATGTGTGATTTTGGACATGAGGCTTAGTTCTCGCACTACCACCAAATCTAGAGTTGTGATTGAAATGAAGGTTTCTCAAAACCACAATGTGGTGGAAATTCATGGAGTTATTCAAATGGTAAGTTCACCACTGAAGCCACCATGTTTGCAAAGTGGATGTCTTGTCAAATTTAACACCATGAAGAGGCCAATATGAAAATTTGTTATTCTGCCACATTGTATTAGCCAACTTGATGAGATTATAGTTGGCATCCATATGAAAATTCTATTCACCTCTCATGATATTCATGGTTTAAAAAAAATTTAAAGAAATATCTCCAATATAATAATTATTTCTTAACTAGCACAAATACTGACCTTCTCTCAAAATTTTATATATGGGAAAGATCGTGTTTAAGAGAGGGGGATAATGAGGAGTGGATATTCTTCTGAGGCTTCCAACAATATGAAGGATCCAACTATCAAACCAATTTGGCAAGAGCATTTGTGACCATGTTTCCTTTGTGGTAGATGTGAAGAATCTCAAAGTTTTGAATATTATTGATTAGGATTTGGTTGTCTCATATAATATCCACCAAATTTTATATCGGGTGGCATTCCCAAATAAGGCATCAATAATTAGTTTGGAATCACTTTTAATATTTATCCATTGGATACAAAGCTCATGATCCAACTTAATCACCTAAAAAGAATCAAGGGATTCAACTTCATTATTAGATTTAACTCCTAAATTACCTACATAGGCAACAATAACCTTGGACCCCTCATGAGATCTCAACAATCCTCCACTGATAGCTATCCTAGGATTGCCTTTACAAGCCCCATAAAATTTCATATTGACCCAAACCAAAGGTGGAGGTTTCTAAAATGTATTTAGCATTTATCAATTTCTTAGATATCAACAAAGTGAACTTCAATAGGGCCAGGAGGAACTTCGACTTCTTAATGTTGGAGTTAGAAAAAAAATCCATAAGAAGTTTCATGAAGGATAAAATTTGGTTGTTTTGTTCCTTCTAGATACCCCACACGATGTGAGGGGAAACTTATTTCTATATTTATTTGAGAATTAGATGAAAAAGGGGATTATTTCATCCCTCATTAAATCTCTTCAAATTACCATTAATCACCCAAAAAATGTTAAATTTAATCATAAATTTTTCCAATATAACTCTAGAATAGTCATAATGGAAGAAGAGTTGTGGGTTTCTTCATTTTGTTGACACAAAATGCATCTACTAGATAATTGAAAATCTCTCTTTTTTAATGACTCATGACTTCCCATATTTTGGTTCCTTCCATCATTAATACTCAAATGTACATTTTTTTTATCCCTACATCCATTATTTTCCACCTTATATCAAATCCATAATTGTGGACCTCACCTAGGCCATTAGTTGTTAAGTGTTGTATATTTTTCATGGAAAGGGTTGAGTAAGAGACACATTATTATATTTATGAGTGGTTTAGTTTTATGCAATATTTAAGAAGCTTATTGTGATGTGTTTTTACATTAAAGGATTTTACTATGTGAAAATAGTGCATAGTCAAACTTTCTATGTTATTGTACATTGTATTTTTAAGTTACTACTATTGCACATGTTTATTAGGACTTTTTCCTCTATATTTGGTAGCAAAGCTTGGTTTGAGCTTTATTTGAAGGGACAAGGTTTCTTTTGCCTATGATAAACTTGTTCCTAAGTGGGATTTATATGTGAATCATAAGAATAAATATTGAAAACTTAAATAGAAAGTATTTTTAGTTATATAAGCTAAAAATGAAATATTTTCTAGTTGACATAGATGAGTGGTTTTTGGTATTTCCTACAATAAAGCCATTAAGTATGAAGGATGAATATTGGTAGATTATTGATAGAAAGACAATATGTTCATTAAAATTGTGTCTATTAGATTTAATTTTATTGAATATAGATCAATAGAAGCCACATCAAATGAGTTATAAGGGAAGATAGGAGAGCTCTATATCAACAAATATCTCTATAGAAGACATTTTTTTTTATCAAAAGTAGTATTCAATGAGTAAATGATGGTGACACTATGGTTAAAATCTCAATTCCTTAAATATTTTGTTAATTCAAATACATTATATCAAAGTTAAAATGCATGATGAAGAGAAATTTATCACTTTGTTCTATTATTTATCTTACTCACGGGATAATTTAACTATGGAAATTACATGAACTTCTAATAAGTTGAAAATAGGGAATGTAACAGGGAATTTTTTATTAAAAGAAAAGATAATAAATCATATAAATTATTATCAATAAAAGGATGTGTTGGTTTTAAGATTTCATTCACATGAAATAAATAAAAATAATACAAGAGAAAAAAATTGGAAATAAGAGATTGAAAATCTATAGGTAATTGTATAAGTCCAAATAAAATTATAAGAAAGTGTTGGAACTATGGTAAAAAATGGAACTATGAGAGTGATTGTAGATATAAAAGGTTGAGTTCATGGAAATTCATTTAAATATCCTTCTTCTAGAAAAACAGAGACCTTAGTTAAAAATTTAGGGGATGTATTTTTTGTTGTCATAAACTTAGATAAGTGATGTTGAGAAAGGAGGAATTTGTCTTAAAATCACAATTAAAACTATTTCAAACAATTATTCAACCCTCAAAACCCCAACTTGGCACTTGTTTCACAATTCCTTCATGTAACCTAGTAGCATTCCAACTAGTGTAAATTGAGCATATCTTTTCAAAGACATTCCAAACCCACAAAAGGATTGGCATTTCAGACACCCTTTATGGAATTTTTACACATATCTAATTTGTACATATAATTTTTTTAGACCTTCATCTCCAAAAATGGACTGCTACGCTAGAATTGGCCACAATTAGCCTAGTTTTCCAAAGCACCTTCAAGGAAAACACTTCCCCAGACTCAAAATTCCATCACAAGACTTCAACCAGATTGTAAAAGGTCCAAAACAATAATTTTTTCCACTAAGAAAACTATAAACTCACCAAACCATAAAACCCTTACTTAGGCTTGTTTATGCTTATTCAAGGAGGGTTTAATGAATCTTCATGCTCTATAACACTACCCTACAATCCAACACTTCAAAAACTTCAAATATGATCTGCACAAGCTTTTCTAACTGATTCCCACACTTTATCACTACTTTGTCTTCAAACTCCAACACTTAGCCACCATTCTTGGCTCAAAACATGAAGTAAAACTACTAGGGAATCACCTTAATTTCAACAAAATTCCTTCCCTTCCCCTACAAAACACATCAACAGAAAACCTACATCTAAGGGAGCCATTCCACCAAGTTAGAACAATTTTAACTAGGTGGAATGGCGTATAACTCCATTTTAAGCAATCAAACCCTTAAATTCAAGGTTTCCCAGGTAGTTTCAAAAAAATGCTTCTAGATTTCACAAAACTTAATGAAAACTTATGATACAAAAGAAAAAGTGAAGCTAATTCATTCCCTCACAAACTCCAATGCATAAAAAACTCATCCACAGGCCATACAGTACACTGGAGTAGTAGATTTTCTACCAAGATGTAGGAAAAATAGTGCTTTCAATATTCAAAATTCAAAATTTTATTCACCAACCTCTCTCCCAACGTTCACCAAGGATTTTAAAGCATTATAAACCATGAATAATCAGTTTCAACTACTTTTCCAATGAATGAAACCAACTTGACCCTTAAACTTCCACACAAGACAAAAAATGCAAATGTTGCATAGCAACTTTGCAACTTTTTGCAAGATTTTGACAATATGACCCCAAACCGACCCAAATGATTCCATACATTGGAAAATGGTCTATTATGACTATTACATGAATTTAGACTAGACTCAAAACACCCTAAAAACCATCATATGACCATATTTACAAAAAATGTCATGGTGCCCCTATAGCAATAAGTGCCATGATGAAGAATTAGAATAGGAGGTGGAGGCTAAAATGGATTCTTGGATTGGTGATGGGAATGAGTATTTGGGAGATGATGTGGGAAGAGTGAATTGGGATAGATTTGGAATGGAGGATTTCTTCCCTTGTCAATGGTAGGGGAAGCATGACCAATAAAGGTGGACCAGAAAGATTGGATATAATGCTTAGAAGCTACCTATTCATGGCATCTTTATCTTGGGACAATATATATTCTATGACTTCTTGTCCATGGAATAGCCAATGGATAGGAATTTAGGATTGGCTAGGTATGTTGTGCTAGCTAGCTCTTGGTATTACTATGATATTTATTAAAGTCAATATTATGTAAGGATGGAGTGAGTTTATCTAAGTCCACAAGACTCCCATTATCATCATAGGAAATGTATTCATCTTTATTGAAAAATATAACATCACCATAATTGTCTATGATGACATTAGTGGTTTGGTTAGGGTACTCATCAAAATAGAACATAGTCATGACTTTGTATTAGATTGGCATGAAAGAATTTGATTAAATGGTTGGATTAGAAGATAATATATTAAGAGAAATTGGATTAGAAGAAACTATATTGGGGAAGATTGGAACAATGATCAATACCATAGGATAAATTCAGTTTGGTCGATTAAAGTGATTTTAAATTGGATTATAATTTATGGATTGAAGTCTTAATTTTTTATAGGAATTTTGGATTTAATAGACTAGATTAGAATGAGGAGAGCATACATGATTAGGATTACCTAGCGTTTTAGGATTTAAATTATAAACTAGTTTTGATTACTTAATATTTTGATTTGGATGAAGATTTGGGGCATTGGACTAGAGGATGATTGATAGAATGGATTAGAAGACTTGGTATTTGGATTTAGGATATATTTGATTAGGATTTAATGGTTGGTAGGATGGGAAGGATGAGTATTAGAGGATGGTTGAAATAATGGATTAGAAGAATTTAGATTTGGATTGTAGATGTGGATGAGGCTTTAACTTAGACCAGAGGAAGGGGATGAATAGTGAAAGGACCTTGGGATGGAAAACATAGGACTAGGATTTTGGTTTAGGATTTTAGATTTATATTTAAAGGTTGAGGTAGGGTTTTGGATCAAGATTGAACTTGAGGATTATTTATGGAAGAAGGTTTTATTTTTTGGAATATTTGGAAGAAAAGACTTGGTTTTTGTTGAAGGGTAAATTTAAAAACACACCAAGAAATCAATTTGGATTAAAGGGGAAACTGCAAGTTGGTCTTGACCAAAAGGCGTGCATAAAAAAATAACATCCTAGCTTTAGTCAAGTGGGTCTATCAATTTTTGTGGGCCAACCAATATATTATCTACAAAGTTGTGGATAAGCAAGGAATGCAAAGGTCGAGTAAAAATTCTACATATTGTATCATAGAGGCTATGGCCTTACCCAAATTATTCTCTAATATATGACTACTTGAAAGTATAGAGTGAGTAGCTTCTTTGGGTTAACCATTTATTAATATACCATAAGGTAAAAGGTTATGGTATTAAACTAGGATATACGTGGTTTCTAGAGATATTATTGATATAACACAAGGGTATATGGGACCTAACTCCATGAAATGAAAGGATATGTCTGAATTCCTACTTCAATAGGGTAACCCACTCTTCTTCACTTTGAAAACATAATTTTCTTGCAAGCTTAGATAAAAAATCATGTGTCCTCTTGATCGGGATTCTTATGATTCTTCTCCAAATTTCTATACCCCATTTGAATAGGTGAGTTGAGGCCATCCCATAAGGTGATAAAATACTTGATTAAGTTCCTTAGAAAGGAGTATCTAAGTGTTTTTTACCACCCATTAATGCATGAATTGCAAGGGGAGATAATATGCACTTAGGTTCCTTGATATGAAAATAAAGTAAAAAGAGAACAAGTGGCATTTTTTTATCATCAAGGTCACCTTGCAATGTGAGAAGAGAGAATACACACAACTTGACTCAAAGACAAAACAAATAATTTTTCATTTACCTTAGATATTAATGCGAAATTAATTGAGTGGAAATGATAAGGCCTTTGATAAAGTAACCTATAACATAAACATGTTAGTAAATTCAAGGTGATCTATATTTGTCTAATTATTTAAGTTGGAAATTATATGGGGTTAGTAGATATAAAAGTGATTAGATTAATTATTAAAACCCCAAAAAAGATTAAAAAATGTTTGACAAAGGTGGAGGTGCCAAATGATAGGGCATAAATAATGAGAGTCAAACATTATGAATTGCATATGTTTCACTCTATGTATGCAACTCAAGAGATAACACATGTACTATTCTAGAACCTATAATAGAAGTTGGTCAATTTTAAAAGAAAAATGAATGTGTGTGTGTGTGTATATTAGAGATTTAGTAGGGTGGAGAAATAGATTAAAGAGCTAGTAGACAAGAAAAACTAGAAAATAAAAAATGACAAGGATAATGAATTATGCAACAAATATGCATTAGTTATAGTACAATTGATAAAGAGATAATGATGAACAATAAAATCAACATCAGAGGATGCATAAGCACTAAAATAACTTGTGACAAGAGATGATGAAATCCCTACAAGAAAATAAGTTAATCTTGTAATGAAGTTATTAAAATATGATGAAAAATACATAAGGATGATAGACTCCTACAAAAGAAATAGAAAATGTTATAACAAATCCAAAAAATAGTGAGAGGAAGATGAATGTTGTGGAATGGTTTCATGGTTGTAGGAAAGATGAAAGTCAAGATGGTTTACCAATAATGAAATTCATGAGTATCATGAGGAGTGTTGGCACCAAAATAGACTAATGGAAGATGAAGAAAACCTTGTGAAAAAATTTGTTAAACATACATGATTTTTTTTTTAAAAGATGAAAATAGCTAAGGAAATAGAAAAGCCCTACACATAGGATAGAAAATTATTAGAGGGTGAAAAAATATGATAAAAATGATGAAGGGGAAAAATCAAAAACATTAATAGTTCAGGAAGCATAGACACTAATTTGGGATGGATGCAAGATGATTCCTAGTGCAACTACTAAAACATATCTAGTGCCAATGCTAACTTGTAACTTGCAAAAAAGGAAAAAATAAAATTTAAGAAATGTTCACATTTGGGGTGTCGGGTTCCATTGTGATAAATATCAATATCTAAACAAATAAACTTTACCTTGCTCTCCAATGCTCCCTAGATTGAGCTTCAAGAGGAGTTTGACCAAGTATAAGAGATATAATAAAATATCTCTCAAATACTCTTGATGTGGTCTATATGGCATTGATGAATGATGGAGGAATGTACGTTTCTTTGAGATCTAACAAAATAGACTTTGGATGAGATGGATAATTGATGAAAATGGCTTGGATATAGGCATTATTCATAGATTTGAGAATGGGTTGATCAATAGTTTAGATTTGATTGAAGATCAAGGGATAGGAATTATTGATTTATTCGGTATGATAGGAGAATACCAAGTATTATCATATGGTTGATGTATTTTAGGAGGATGAGGATTGAGGGGAGATGAAGTTAGATTTGGTTTGACCAAATCTAAGGGTTGAAAATGAATCCTCTTACATATGTAGGAAGTAAACATATTGAAGAGTGGATGGAGACATATGATTCCTCTCACATGTATGAGATATCACATAAGGAGGAGATAATTGAAAAAATTTCCTCTCACACTTATGTTAAGATGCAAGGAAATGGGAAGAAGACGCAACTCCTCACACATGTGCAAGAGTCATATATGCTAAATGGAGGGTTAGGATTATAAAGAAATTATGAATGACTAGGTTTGTTATATATTTTTATGGATAAGTGATGCAGGAGCATCCAAGGCATACGAGCAATCTTGCATCAATTTGTGTTATTTCTTTTCCAATGAGGGTTGAATCGGCTTCAGCTAGGTGATTATGGAGGTCAGCAGGAATTCAGGCAATGGGTTTGCAACTTATCACATGCCAAAGAAGAAATGTAAAAAGAGTTAGTCACTTTCGGATCAGGATGCTCTAGTTTTGGGCTTCAGGATGGTGGCTTACTCCATGATGTGAATAGGTAGAAAATGACATTCAGTGATAAGGATTACTTAAATCATGAAGGAATGTACGAGGCATGGTAGAACTCTGACACCCGAAAAGAATAGAAGTTGGCAAGGATAAGTTTTGAGCTTCATGAATAAGAGGTACAGTTTACACTTTACTCGGAAGATGGTAGATGGTACGAGGGAAGGTCGAACTCTGACTCCCGATGATCTATGTTTCGATGAATTGGTTCATCGGTGGGATATGAGGATTTTGAAGAGACATGGTTTCTTGTCTCTCCGACATGGCGATAGCAAAGGTGATGGTGATGAACGGTTGCAAAAGTTCTCATTGAAGGGAGATGCATATATTGGAAGGATGAGTTGACAAGTCCCTTCGACATTCTGAATTGAAGAGAAGGGTGTGTATCAGCAGGACATCTTATGGAGTTCGTTCAACACTTCGAAAGCGTCAAACAAGGGCTCTTTTGGTGAGACTTTAATTTGGGAGATCAGTGAGAGTTATGTTTGACTCTCTTTGACAGGATGATAAAGTGGGACCAGGCTAAGTGATGATGACAAAGAACGGTGATGTCATGACTAATATGTGGCAATGAATGATTGAGAAGGGATGACATGGAGTTTTTTCATTGAAGGGATATATGGATATCGGTGGAATGGAAATGAAAGTCTTGATGAAATATCGATAAAGCTTCATTGAGGAGACCTTCTTGTTTTGGGGTGAGTTGTTTCAAAGTCTCTTCGACGACCCGATGGGAACTTAATTGGTGAGACTTTTGGATTTTGAGGAGATTCATTTTGGTGTCCCCTCGACACAACAAAGACATGGTGTTGACTTTTGTGGGACCCGATTGGAAGGGGTTGATGACAAGTATGGACATATGGTGGATGGTGATTGGACGTTAGATCAATTTGCATCATTTTTGTGAATTGTGAATGATGTTGAGGATGACAATTGATGAGAGGTTGAATATCAGTATGACATGGAATTGTCTCAGTACGATAAGTAGTAGTTTCATCAATGGTTTGAAGAGAGTCAATTAAGGCATGAAGATGGTGATCAATGGCATGTTTGAGAAGACAAAGTAGACAATGAGGAAACCATTATGGTTGATGATTGAAGGAAGTAGTGGTACTAAGGAAAGATGGGTAAAGGCATTAAATGAAGATTGGATTATAGGAAACCCTAGATGGCTGACGGGATTATAGGGAAAGAGATTTCTTGTTGGAGAAGATAAAGAGGAAGGAATATAAATGCAATAAGAGGAGAGAAGATGGGGGTTTGGTGAGAAGAGGGCCGACAAGGAAAAGTGAGAGGGCTAGAGAGATATAAATGTAAGGTCATGACAGCCTAGAGCAGAGTTTGGCTCAAATTTGCAGATTTGTAAATGATGTATTCAGGAAGCCATAGGATAACATATAATGCTATAATTTCATCTCAATAATAAAAGAAAATATTTTCTTTTCTCTTGCATTTTTTCTGTGCAAACCTATGTGTTGTGGTGAGTTTTAGTTTTTATTTGGCGAGTCCCCTTCATTAGTGGTATTAGAGTGAGAAGATCTTGAGATTGTAGATTATGCACCAAGGCATGTGGGTGAAGAGTGGTGAAGAGTGATGCAATGAAGCTGCAAGAGAGGGAGTTGTGAGAAAGTATGTTTTTTGCAGGCATGAAAGAGGGTTTGTGACTACTATCCTCCAACAAAGATAAAGTTGGGTAGAAGGTGTAGAGTTCCTCCACTGAGAAAGGGTGGGTAGAGGAATCATCTTCCAGAGTCTTTTTTGGGTAGAGAATAGTTGTGTGAGTGAGATATTGTTACAAGGAGTACTTGTAACTATAGAGGGACTTGTGAGTCTCTAAAAGTGATTGTTAAAGCATTAAGAGTGTGTGAATTTGCAATAACATCTAAAGGTGTTGAATATTTGTAAACAAATCATCAAACAAGAGGTAGTTAAATACATCTGTGAAACCTGAAGGTTGGAGGTTTGTGTTGGTACAGCTTTGTGAGGCCTTGAAAATGGAAAAGAGAAAGAGTAAAAATATTTTTCACATTAGATGGGTTCCAAGGATCCCAAGACTAGAGGAAATCAAAGAGAGATTTTGAAAGATCAGAGAAAAAGAGATACAACAACAAATAAATGAATTGAGGGACGAGATTAAATGGAGGAAACACGAGATGAGAAGAGATGAAGATAAATTATATCTTTCTAATGATGTTTTGACTACAAGAAAAAAAGAGGCTACAATAGAGTGGCATACATATGACACTAAGGAAGAGGATGAGTATGAACAGATTGAGGAACCTAAACCTGAAACCAAAGGATGTCTATTGGAATACATGAAGGATGGAGATACAAAGGTGGTAGCAACCACATAAGAGTGGAGAGAAATGGAGGACCTTGAAGAAGAGGAAGCCCAAGTGGTAGCAATTGAAGAAAAGGTAAAACTTGCATATTGTGAATTCATAGAAGATTCTAGTTTGCATGTGAATGATATGAATGGGATGGTTAGGTATGGGAAGGTAAAAAAAAATTCAAATTTTGGTGAGGTTAGAACAAAATTTGGTTTGTGTTGGAATGAAATGAAGAGTGATAATGAAGGAAGAATTGCAATAGTAAAATTTTCAACAAAAGGTGATGAGGTTCACCCAAATTTGGTGTATGTTCCAATGAGGATCAACATGTAGCAATGGGAAAATTCGTTGCAACAATAGATTAACTTGATGGCATTGCAATCAAGGAACAGGAGGTGAAGTGTGTAACCACAATATGTCCTTATAAGGGCATACAAATAGTGGCATAACATGGTGAAGACAAGATTGAAGTTGCAGTAGAGGAGAAGACTTGGGTAGATTTTAATCCCGATGAATGAACTATTGTAATAAAGAATGTGAGAGTGATGAAGTTGCAAGAGTGTGTATTGCACCCAAGAAAAGTACAGTGAAGGTCGCAATGGGGAAGAAAAAGGTAAATTTTGACTTCTATGAAAGTTTTGTTAAAACCAATTTTTCTGAGTATGATAAGAGTAATGTAGAAGAAGATATTGCAGCAATAAGTGTCTTTGTGGATGAAAACACTACAACTAAAAGTAAGGAAGGAAATGAAGGGAAGAATGTTAAGTTGTTTGGTAATCTTTCCTTGGCATCCATTGGTGACTTCTTATGTGATAAGGAGATTGGTATGACTAATATTTTGTTGTAGGGAGAAAAGGAAGAGTCCTTTGATTATACTGCTAACATTGATGTGAATGTAGAAGAGGAAGTGGTTGCAGCTGAAAAATGTCTCTTAGAAGGCATGGAGAAAAGGAACATAGTGTTGAAACCAAGGGTGATGATGAACAAATGGTTGCACTAGTAACAGAGAATGAGGTAATGCATGAATCTCATTATTATTTTTGAAGAATCTATATTGATATTTATGACTTTTTAGATTTTCATAATGTATGTGGTGGGAGATGAATTTTGTGAAAAGAAGAAGGAAGAGAGGAAAAATGAAAGATGGAAGAGACATCAAGTTACAGGGACAACTGAGAAAGAAGGTTCAGGTGAATAAGGCAGCAAGATGGATTTTGAATGAGCACAAGATCCACAAATGTTTATGGGTCACACTCATGGAACATTTTCAAATTACCCTAGATTTATAATGTAGGAGCATCCAGGGAATACAAGAAATCTTGCATCGATCTATGTTATTTCTTTACCAATAAGGGTTGAATCAGCTTCAGTTAGTTGAGTATGGAGGTCAGCAAGAATTCGAGCAATAGGTTTGCAACTTATCGCATGCCAAAGAAGAAATGCAAAAAGAGTCAGTCATTTTTGGATCAGGATGGTCTAGTTTCAGGCTTTGGGCCAGTGGCTTACTACATTATGTGAATCGGCAGATAGCAAGATTCAATGATCAGGCTTACTTAAATCATGAAGGAATGTATGAGGCATGGTGGAATTCCAACACTCAAAAAGAATAGAAGTTGGCAAGGATGAGTTTCAAGCTTCGAGAATCAGAGGTACAACTTATGCTTTACTTAGAACATGGTACACAATATGAGGGAAAGTTGAACTCTAACTCCCGACGATCTATGTTTTGACGAATTAGTTCATTGGCGGGATATGCAAATTTCGAAGAGATGTGGTTTTTTGTCTCTTTGACATGGTGATAGCGAAGGTGATGGTGGTGAACGGTTGCAAAATTTCTCATCGAAGGGATATGCATGTATCAGAAGGATGATTTGACAAGTCCCTTCGACATTTTGAATCAAAGAGAAGGGCATGTATCAGTGGGACATCTTATGGAGTTCGTTCGACACTCCAATGACATCAAACAAGGGCTCTTTTGGTGAGACTTTGGGAGATCGATGAGAGTTATGTTTGAGTCTCTTCAACAAGCCAATAAAGTTGGACTAGGCTAAGTGATGATTAGAAAGAATGGTGATGTCATGATTGACAAGTGGCAATGAATGGTTGAGCAAGGATGACATGGAGGTTCTTCATCAAAGGGATATATAGATATTGGTGGAATGGAAATGAAAGTCTTGATGACATATCAATAAAGCTTCATTGAGGAGACCTTGTTTCGGGGTGAGTTGTTCTAGAATCTCTTTGATGACCCGATGGGAACTTAATTGGTAAGACTTTTGGATTTCAAGGAGAGTCATTTTGGTGTCCCCTTGACACAACGAAGACATGGTGTTGACTTTTTTGGGACCCGATTTGAAGGGGTTGATGACGAGTATGGATAGATGGCGGATGGTGATTTGATGAAAAATCAATTCGCATCATTGTTGTGAATTGTGAATGATTACGAGGATGGTGATCAACAAGAGGGTGAATGTCAGCGTGACATAGAATTGTCTTAATTTGATAAGTAGTAGTTTCATCAATGGTTTGAAGAGGACAGTTAAGGTGTGAAGATGGTGATCAATGGTGTGTTTGAGAAGATAGAGCAAACAACAAGGAAACCATTCTGGTTAGTGATTGAAGGAAGTAGTGGGACTAAGGAAAGATGAGTAAAGGCATTAAATGAAGATCAGATTACAAGAAACCCTAGATGGCGGACAAGGTTATAGGGAAAGAGATTTCTTGTTGGAGAAGATAAAGAGGAAGGAATATAAATGTAACAAGAGGAGAGAAGATGGGGGGTTGGTGAGAAGAGGGCCGAAAAGGAAAAGTGAGGGGGCTAGAGAGACTTAACTATAAGGTCATAATAGCCTAGAGTAGAGTTTGGCTCAAATTTGCAAATTTGTAAATGATGTATTCAGGAAGCCATAGGATAGCATATAATCCTGTAAAGTCATCTCAGGAATAAAAGAAAATATTTTCTTTTCTCTTGCATTTTTTTTGTGCAAACCTGTGTGTTGTGGTGAGTTTTAGTTTGTGAGGGGAGTCCCCTTCGTTAATAAGTGAGATTTAGAAGTCTAAATTTAGGTGTCTACAATAAGAACATTGAATTTTGAATCCTCAGTGAACTTTATGCTATCCAATTTTTTCCCCTTAAGAAAATAAAAAGGCAACATTAGTGGTAGGGGATGGCTAGTGGGTAGCACTATTGGTTTAAGAAATAGTGGTTGCAACCAACAAGATATAGAACTAGTAGAAGGTGGTGGAACCATGCTAGTGGAAATAATAGGGAAAGGGAACAACAAAGGTATTCATTTCTAGTGTCACCATGACAACTATTGAATGAATCCTAACCTACTAGTTATTTAGTCCCCCTATAGCTAGGTGCAACTGAGGATTGACACTTCTTATGACTAGGTCCTAGCTTATAGTGGATGTTCCTTCATATAACTAGGAACTAGCTCTAATTTTTTTTTTAAAAATGTGCTCAACTATCTAGAAATAATCTCACCTTTTAAAATTAATTTTATTAACATTTTTTCTTTCTATTATACTTTTCTTACCTCATGCCTATGTAGGTGGGAAAATATTCCATGTAACATTATTTAGATTGTACCTAATTCTACCAACTATTGGTGTGAAAGAGGTACTTTATCTAGCTAGTTGCATGTGAGGACCTATTTACACCTTATTTCTTAAGCTTATTTAGGTCATTTTTTTGTCTAATTTTAAATGATTTTGAAACATGTATGATCTTTTAATATGTCTTAAGGTTTAATCATTTCCTATAATTCAGGCCATCTCATTATATTGTAATATGCTATCATTCATTTTTTAGTAGCTATATAACAATTCTTCATTGTAACTCTCTCGTAGAAGGTTTTTTAGCTCTGCTCATAGATTGTTATAATTATGGGTTTCTCTATTATTCCAACACCAATCATGATAGTGGCATTGCATGGTATAGATATGTATGGTAGTTTAGATTTTATTATGAATATATCAAATATTGACTACAAATATTCCTCCATACCCCTCAAAATGACCTAATTTTTTTCTACATAGTCTATTTTATATGGATCCATAGGTTCTTGGGCCTTATGGACTCAATGGTGAGGCTTGTTTTTATCAATGTTTGTATAAAAATCTCACCCCTAAAACCCTCACAAAAAGAGATCAAACCAAAACTTACTCACCAAATCTTTATCAAACCTCTGATCTACAACAACACAAGTATGCAAACACACATGTAACCTTAAAAAGACCTTCATTATTGTTTTTCAAGGCTTTGAATTCAACTATGTTCAAAAATATACTCATACCAAGTGTTAAAAATACCAAGGATATCTCCTCCCACAACATCACAACCAAGCTTTCATACTAATTAAAAGGAAATTTGTAGCTTTAATAACCATTTCCATAAAAACCCAAGAGAGAAACGTACATGCATCAAAGATTCATCTCTCAATCTACATCATTAAATGAGTAATTAATAGAGAAACATTCAAATTTTATGCACTAAAGGGAGTACAAAATATGTATACATCATTCTAGGGACCTTGCTTATTGTCCTTTATCTTTTACACATATTTTCAAGTACTAACATGTGAGACCTTTTTTTCTTGCAACATAATAACATCCTATTCCAGGTATTTTTAAATATTTTCAACCTATCAAATATCAAAACTAGAAATTAGGTAATCAAGTTTGAATCATAAGGAAAGCTCCACGATCATGGAATTACCTAGATTGTAGAACTCAAATCCAAATAGATCATAAGATCAACACACAATCTAAGATATTCTACTAATGAAAATATCACATTTGCAAACCAAAGATAAAAACATGTGAAAATATATTCACCAAAGACATACATTCCTTAATTATAAAGCTAAATTATTTTTATCCTCCTTCATACTTAATTTTATAACTTAACATTTAATATTAAAAATAATAACTCATAACACTCAAATTTTAATCTAAATTAATTGTATTTATATAAATACATTTCATTTGATTACCTTAAATCAACCTTAGAAAAATAAATGGACTTCCCAATCCAAAAATCTTTTGAAAAACTTATCTCACACCACAATACCATTTGACAACCATGGGTTTTAGCCATAAACCTCTCTCACACCAAAAACAACTTGTTTTAAATAATTTGCATTGTATGTTGCATTGGTGTTGCTATTGTTTTTGCTCATAGTTAATATTTTCATTTGAAAGGCTAGAAAAATCTTGTCTCGAGCTCAAGATTCTAGGAACTCTAAAATCCATATATCTTTAGATCTACTTTTCATTTATTGTGAGTAGATTTATATTTGCTATGTTAAAAATCTGGCAAAAGGTTGATAGTTTTTTACTTAAATACTCTTTGCAAGTGCATTCACTTTAAAATAGCCAAGGCTTTTTCAAACACATTTAGAGCACATATAACAAGGATTACAGTCCATAAAATTGTGTCTTCTATATGTCTTCTCATTTTTTTATCTTCCTTATTGAACTAGTATGTTCAAAATACATGCAAAGAAGGCTTGTGCTACTAGTACCAACTGCTATTAAATTCAAACCAAGGAAGAAAACATTTTTTTCCTATATTTTCCTTACTATAGACTTCTACACACTCTTTAGGCCTTAGATCTAAGAGGGATATTGAGAGTTTTAAAAAATATTAATCCCACGACACAATATGTTAAGGAGACCAAGACCATCTAGTATCTGTGATAGCATGAATTTTCTACAAAGAATCTGACAAGAGTCATTTTGTCAAATAATTTGCATTCTTCTCCATGAAGGAAAATTGAATTATAAATAGATGGTATATATGGTACATTTTAGTTAATTATATATTTTTCTACAGAGCTATTAACTTTCACCAACTTTGATTGCCTCTAGGAAGTGTATTCTCAAATCATTAAGCAACCATCAGTTAGTCTTATAGTAGTTTTTTAAGACAATGGATTAAAACTACTTTAAGCCCTAACTCCTAGCAATATTTTGAAATGCAACTAGTTCTGCCTTGGCAAAAAATGTAGTCTATTGGTGGTAAATCATTAGGCATATCATGGCCAACATTTCTTCCTTGAGAGTTTACATGAGGATATGATTCCCCCTTTTGTTGTGTTGTTTATTGTGTTTTTAGTACATTTTCAGAGTAATATGTGAAAACAACAATGTTGGACACAAGTGACTTACCTCTTCAATTTGCAAGAACAAAAACCAAAAATATACAAGATCCAAAACCAATTTCTCAATAAATCTTACTTCAATCTATTCACAATGAGCAATAATATTGGTTACCAATATATATTTTTCTTTCAGGTGTGAGGCAAGCAATGTTTCTACTGCCTCAAACTTGTTTTTGCATATCACAAGCTAGAAGTTTTTCATATAGGAGAGGTTAACAATGTATGGTTTCATGTGGAAACAAATAGAAGAACCATGTACCCCAAGCCATGATACCACATTTTAAAAAATATCTTCATTTATCAATAGATACTTGTCATTTAATGGCTTCCACCATCTCATGTGGAAATCCCTTTTTATAACATCACATATTTCTTTAAACACATTATGCACCATGTCCCACATCATAACATATTAAGATCTATATAGTAGTTCTAAGGTTATTTACCATTTACATGACATAGTTCATTGCATCATTTTTAGACTACATATAAGGTACTTGGTAAGAAAGGTGCATTATTTTATTTTTTTGTGCTTAGTCTTACTTATCCAACAACAAAAGAACAACAAAGAAAATAAAGAGACCTATGGGTAGATAAAATGTCTTCCAAGAACAAAGCTACTACTTTTACAATTTTTATGCAAAATTTCAAGTGTCCCCATCTCAAAATAAGCTCCACAACATTCAGCTTCAGAGCCTTCTTAAGCACCATTATCCAATCAAATAGGATAACATTAATGATCTTGGAGGATCTGGAAATTCGATCATTATGCGCTATCCCAAGGGTCCAAACCATGTGCATTGTACACCATTGGCTTTTGCCATGGTCTTAATTCTTGCCACTCAAGATTGAAACTATGGAGCCTAACTTCTTATATCTAATACATCCAAGTGTAAAAAGTGACAACATGGCCTCAATCATTCAAGCTAGGGTACAACTAAAAAATTGATTGGTCTTCAAATTCATTTGTTAGAAGATGAGCAATTACTATTTTTCACTGTTTGACCACTTTTATACTTGTATGAATGTGTACAGTTTCCCTTTGATATTCAAGTTATTTTCCCATTTGGTTAGTCTTACATTTGATTTTTCAAATATTGTAAAGAACCTGAAGATTTCTAAATTTAACACAATATTTCATTACAATATTAACATTCTTGGTCCTTTGGTTCCCTTGTTCAATTTTTCTAATTATTATCTCTCATGGTACTCTAGTATTACTTATGATAAGTAATTACCGATGTCTTCTTTCAACTCTTGATATCGTTATGCTTTAATTGGCCTTATTTTGCATCCACAAGCCTTAATTAATGCATATTTTTGAGGATAATCTTGACATAAACTAGCATCTAATCATAATTCATGTCTTTTTAGGTTGTGTGGCCCAGATTTAGTGATCTAGAATCATACGCCACCTTGGGCGTATGAGTCCCACCTAAGTTTTGGGGCCCCAATCCTGATTTTACATGAATCTAAGCATTTTTTTAAAATGTGTCCCATAGTTAAGCCTAATGGGACTCATATGCCACCTCTGGCGTATGAGTCTTGTGTGGCCCAAAATTAAATTTAATTCAAATTCTTGGTGGGATTTTATCCTCCTAGATCTAATGTCAGCTTGTAGTGTTGTAATTTTGGGAAATTTGGCATAAAAAAAGTATAAATACAAGGTTATTTCACTCATTTTCTCCTAGGCTTTCAAGTGTTCATGCATTATAGAAAATTTATGATCAAGAGAGCATTCAAGAGTCTACAAGAGCATTCAAGAGCCTTCAAGAGTTGATTATCAAGTGTTTAGGAGCATTATTCAAGTATCAAGCATCGTGTCAAAGTCATTATGTATCATGTTTGTTTTTTAGCTAACAATTGTGATGTAGGGTTTCATGATTTAAGCAAGCATTCAATTCAAGATATATCCCATTCAAGCAAGAGTCAATATCTACATCCATTAGAGCCATTTCATATATCTTTGCAGCACTTTATTGCTAGGTTTGGTGAGTTGTAACATTGCATGTTGTTCATTCATCATTCCTTCATTTCATTACAAGGTAAATAATTACCAAAATGGGGTTTGACCAAGGAAAACCACTTTCTACTAACAAAACAACATTTTTCCCTCTTTTTTGTGTGTGATTTGCAAATCTAGGTTCAAGACATATTGAAGAGAAAGTTTGGAGAAAGTTGTCAAAGTGTTCAAAGTTGTCACCTTGTTTAGGAGATCATTGGAAGACATCTACAGAGCAGAATTCAACACTTTAGACCAAGAAATCAAGTTGAGAAGATCAAGCAAAGATTGAAGAGAAGATTCGGATCTTGATTCTCCAAAAAGGCCAAACTAGACTAATACGTAACTTTTGGCGTATGAGTCCCAGTACAATGAAGTTTACATATTTTAGATATTTCAGACATATCTCTGCCATATTCATGTTCTTGCCCAGAAACCCTAATATAGGACTAAATCATCCAGACTAGCAAATGAGTCCAAGTCTGCATTAATTTTAGTATATTCAACATTTCAAATCTCCATTCAAGCTCCTATAGGTTTCCAGGTGCACATTTTTGGTTTCTCAGCATTCTATTCACTTTTGCATTTATGTAAGGCCCCACCTTGTGTGCAACCCATAAAACACTAATTTCTAAGGTGTGATATATTAATTAATAGTAGCTAATACAAAATTGATAAATGTTGCAATTATGATTGGCATTTTAGGTTATCATGGACTATAAAGGTAAATCGTACGAAAAAATTATTCCCCTTTATCTTTATACCAAGGCATGAATATGATCAAGTAGCAAAGAATTGTAATAATGTATCAATGGATGCAAGGCGGCCCTATGTGCAACAATTGTTACCTTTAACTCTTTCTTGTTAGATCTTGTTACTATAGTTAGAGAAGTTAAACAAATAGATTGTGTAATCTCATTTAATAGATATTTTGTGATTTAAGTTATAAAAGGTGTTCGTGATGCATGCAATGGGATTCATGGTGGATTGATGGTGAACTACATGGTGAAATCGAAACAAATAGGAAGTGGAAATAAATTAAATATTTATCAATCAAAGAATTGGATAAAATTGAGTACATTAGTAAAATGTGATAAATTTAAATTACTCTTTTAATGTATGAACTCAACTAATAGAGTTAATTGAAAAGTGTAGCATCTATAATCTTACATCAGTTTCTTGTATAGTATTGATTAAAAGTGTTTAGGCTTCTATTAAAAAGAGGGGGAGAGTTCAAGTAGAATGGTAAATGATGAAGGTAAGTTGGACCCCGATGCTTGAATTTTGAATTATTACTCAAGATATTATGCTTTGTATAAATTCAAATAATTATGTCAAGGCGAAGATTTGTAACTTTTCTAATAAGTGGCAAGGACTTTGCATTTGATTTCTTCTAGATCAGGTAATGATGATCGTAACGTTGTCAATCCGATATGTTGAGGTATGTAAATTTTACCATCATAAATTTGTGAAATAATTATGAATACATAACTTTGGTTAATTAATTGGTGAATTAATGTTGAATACATCACTTTCGTTAATTATTCCTTTTGGAGCACTGACATTGGAAAAAGTGTGCAGGAGCATAATTGGCCAATGGAAAAAAAAATGAGAGGATCACCAAAACCCGTACAAGCCCATAAAAAAGTTGTCAACCCTAGTTGAAACATGTGTAAAGGGGAAAATGTATTGTTTTATGTCATGTTATTTATTTATTTTTAATTCCCAACAAAAGGGAATGCTAGGGTTAGGGTTTTGGAAGGGAGAGATTAAAAGGTTGCTTGGGGCTTTGTTTTGGGGGGGAATGTTTTTGGTTCCAGAAAGGAGGTTGCACGGAGAGAGGACTGGCATGGGGAAAGAATGCTGAAAATCTCCATCTCATGCTTGGCCCAAATTGTTGGGAGGTAGGTACCTTTTACTCCTTCCCTATGTATGCTGGAAGATTTGTGTGTGGAATGGGTGGTAGTCCTTAATAAGGGGTGAGATTTATGTTGTTCCTTGTGTTATACTATAATCCCTGAGCTATCATTTTAATCAAAATTCTGAGATTGTAGTTTTGAACCCCTTTCCTGAAACTGGATACATTCGTTTCTGTTTTTTTTTTAGAGCATGTGTAGGTGAGAAAGCACGAATATGTTTTTCCTTGTATGCTAGTCCTTGTTAGTCCTTGTTATTTGGGTTTCTGGTGATCCTCTCAGCTCGGGGGTATGGTGAGAGCTAAATGCTCGACGACCCATTACGGAAGGGTGGAGAGCTTTTGCCCCATTGGCCATGAATTGCAGGTCTTGCAGGTCTCCAAGTTGCTGCTGGGAAACTCTGCCTGAGTGCTACCTCCAAGCCTTCCTTCTGCTGTACTCAACTTGGGGTTATTGTCTGAGCACAACCCATACCCATAATTTGATAATAAGACTGTGATTTACAGAAATTAGGTTTTTGAATTGCCTAGCTGAAGGTGAAATATATGTATATCTCTGTACAATCTCTAGAGTTAATATAACTTCATACGCACAGAATGTAGATACTGTAGATACTGCCTATGTGGTTTGAAAATTTAGTCTGATATGTGGAAATTGACCTATCAATAATTGTTCCTTGTGAAGGTTGATTAAATTCCTATTCTAAAATGATGAACTCTGGTTTTACCCATGTGAAATATAAACACTGTTTGTATGAGTATTATGATAAATAGATTTACCATGCCTGCCAAGAAACTGTATACACAAAAGGACCTGAGATATAGAAGTTTTCATAATTCTACAAATGATCTTTAATTTAAATGGAATTTGAGGGACTTTAACAGCTTGACACAACCTGTATAACATTCTAAGTATAACTTTATAATTCCTAGCTATGACTGGTAATCTTCTCAAAATTAAATGTTGAAATGAGCTGCTCCCCTGCTGGAAGTTGAGCCCCAGTTTAAAATAGAGTGAAAACGGCGCAATATATAAAATAAACAAGAATAATTGATGTCTGTGTATTCTATGAACAAAAAAAATATATATGGGGCGAAATCCCTGAATCGTAATCTCCGAGTTAGGCGAAAACCTTGTGAGAGGTGTGAGGCACGGATCTGGGGTGGGTGTGGCCCCTACCCATGCTGTCGCCTTGCAGAAGGACTTACAAACCCTTGCAGACTTGAGCAAAGGTGTTCAATTAAAATTTGATTTATTTTTATTTTTTTAACTGTGTTCGCCCAGCCAGCGAAGGGGAAATGGGGTTGCAGAAAAAAAATGGCGGCGCCCTCCTATGATACCTTATTGTTGTTATTTTATTTATGCCGAAGGGTTCTCTCTATGGACGAGACGGCCTGATAAAGCGTATTGACGGCCATCCGTATCAACGCAAGACGATTAAACGAATCTCAACCGTCCTTCATTTTTGCCCTTGTATTATTTTTTTTTGGGTATTCTCCGCCATTGTTTTTGTTGCTCCCCTATCACTATTGGTTCCAACTCCTCTGAACTCTTTGCTGCTGGTATTGACCATTCCCGTCTCCACTCTGACGAGCTGCAGCCACAAAATAAGGTTTCAGCGAGGGTAATTGAGTATGTTTACTAACATGAAAATTACGGCCAAGTTCCTTATAACCGGCACAATGTTTATTAACATGAAAATAATGGCCAAGTTCCTTAGAATCAACACATTTACGTTTAACATCACACCATCCTTCATAAAATGAAAAAAATAAAATAAAGAGCTAAATTACTCTCCATGGTTAATGCCCACGTCATAAAGAATTTGGGCATGGTAATGATTTTTTTGTTAACATACTTTATATTCTTATTTGAGTAAGTGGTCCCCTACGTGGAGGAAGAGAAATAGTGGGAGGGGGCTAAGTTTAATAAAATCATGGCTATTTAATCCATACCATGTATACATAAAATATTAAAAGCCATTCCTATAAGTTAAATTTAAAAAGAAAAGATACAAAGTGAGGAACTTAAATAAATATCTTATAAGTTGTTTATAGAGTAAGAAGGTTACCTTAAACATTATAGATGATATGTTTAAATAATTAAAAATATATATATATATACAAATGAGATAGTGGATATATTTAAAATATATAAAGTAAAGTAAATCTTGAGCATAATATATAATATATTTAAATCATAAATAAATATACAAGTGAGATAGTGGTTATATTTAAAATAGGTAAAATAAAGTAAATATTATTTTTATGTGAAGTTGAGTTTTGTATAGAATTATATTGGAGGTAATATCAGTGAAAGTGGCCATATCAATATTAATACTAATATTAATACTAAGGGTTAATATTAATATTATTAACATTAAAATGATCTTAACCTTAGCATCATATAAGCATGTTGGCGTTCTTAATCAATGAATATTGAAAGTACTAAGTTCTTAAATAGTAGTAACTAATATAAACCCAATTACATTAATGTATGTGATGATAGTACTATGCTTGCAACTTAACCTAGTTTTTCAATGTTTCAATTATATGATTTCTTAGAGGGATGTTCAATTCCCATACCTTAGACCCACATTGACCTTCCAAATTGACCTATTCTTAGAAGTCGTAATGGGATTGATTGTGAAGCCAAGTCTATGTAATTAGTGACCATTAAGTTGAATTGTTTTGAAATGGGAATGATGCATCCCATTTAGGCCTCAAGTATAAAGGAGTTGGTTGACTATTATTCTAACTTGCTATAAAGGGGATTGCCAACCGTAGCGATACTTAAATCTTGTGGTGATGCAAGTTTAGGGAAATAAATCTTCTAGTAATTTGATCATGCATGCTCCCCGACTTTTGTTGTTCATAGCGCTTTTACTACACTATAGTGCTTCCCTAATTTGATCTAAAAATAGTATCGCATGATCCTATATGAAATAGGGTTGGACTCCAGATCAATCCAATTTATAACTTTTCATGAACCAACCTTTCCAAGTGGGGGTAGGGAATCTTTCTCCTAGTAAGCTAGAATGTGGTGCGAGCCTTGGGAGGTGCAAGTCCTTATGTTTACAGGATGATACTATGTCCCGACTCAAATTTTAGACTAAGGAGAAGATGCCTATGCGTGGAGAGAAGTAAACATCCCAAGATGGATGTTGAGAATCTTCTAAGATTTTGTTCAAAGGAACAATTTGCACTTGCTTAATAACTATCTTCATTGATCTAGAGGAGTCACATACCTTAGTAGTTGCCTCAAAGGAACTATCATGTTTTGGCATTAGCATATAATCTATAAGTCTTAACTCTTCTGCTTGAAGTGTGATAATGCCTTTATATTTCAAGTTATGGACTCACACAAAGTGACTTGGATATACCTCGTCTAGTAGTTATCATGGGTTGTTGCATGTTCCACCTAGTGAGGTCTTGAGTGCTTAATTGAGGTTTCAAGTAAAATAATAAGGTTTTAAAATCAAGCAACTATGGAACTTGAATGGTGGGATTTATCTATAGTACCATTTAGTTATTCATATCTTGTGATGCTAATTTTTTGAGAGAATATCATTCTATGATAAAAGACCTTAGCAGTTGTGTTACAATTTGGGGGTTGCGACACTGGCAAGTGGTGGAAAGATAGATGCAAAGTCAGGTTTTAAAAAAAAAAAGTTGTAGCATTTGTGTTTTTCCTGCATTAAAAATGTGGGCATGACAATTTATTTCTAGGTCATTTAGTAAAGTCTTGCATATCATTAAGTCTTGTCATTAAACCTTGCATGAAATTAGTCTTTCCAAGCCCTATCTTGGTGGTGAACCCCTCTTTAGTCCCGAATTAGACCCTAGGATACCCTATTGCAAGATCTCTTTCCCCTACCTCACCCTTGGATTGAGATCTCTAGGGTTTCCTTGAGTGAGAGTGTAGAAGATTGTTGTTCTAAGTATTAAACCATAAGCAATGACAATTTTCCAACTTTCACATATGTATATACATATGGATATACATATGCATATGCATATACATATACATATACATATGCATATGCATATATGTATATGTATATACATATACATATACATATAATTACATGAAAACTATTGAAATGCATTGATATACATTGAAAGGAGTCTTAAGTTAATAGGAATGAACCCTTCTTTTGTAATAAGATGAAGAGGGATATACATTGAAAGAATTATTATTTGTACAAGATATATATGATGTCCATGGATGCCATCATCAACAATAGATTGGTATATCTTGAACAGATTAGACTTCTTTCAATGTGTATCCACAATTCTAACTCTTATATCCTTGAGGTGATCAAGGGTATGTTTGCAATGAAACAAAAAGTGCATGTTATAATATGACATCCCCAATTCATACTCTTAGAAATAAAAGAATGATACAAACTGAAACAAAAAATTCATACATGTAAGAGTGAGTGTGATTGAAGAACAAACTAACCATGCATCTAATAGAGTTGAAGAACAAACAAACCATATGTATGACTATTGTTAATTGTATCTCTATTCAACAATTCCTTAGGGAGAATTGATATTCTGAATGCCCTTCTAATGGAAATCTAGGTTACAGTTGTCCACAAATCCCAATCAATTATGAATTACAACATAGATTACCATGAAATCTCTTTAGAAAAACAAAACCCCTAAAAGCATATCCTCAATTCTAACTCTTATCTATAAAAAAGAATGATACAAACTAAAACAACAAATTCATACATGTAAGTTTGAGAGTAATTGAAGAACAAACTAACCATGCATCTAATTGAATTGATTGCAAATGAACAAGGTTATGTGTGCAATGAAACAAGAAATGCATGTTATATTATCACATCCCCAATTCTAACTGACACAAATAAAAGAAAGATACAAATTGAAACAACAAAGTCATACATGTAAGATTGAGAGTAATTGAAGAACAAATTAACCATGCATCTAATTGAGTTGATTGCAAATGAACAAGGGTATGTGTGCAATGAAACAAGAAATGCATGTTATACTATCACATCCCTAATTCTAACTAACACAACTAAAAGAATGATACAAACTAAAATAAAGAATTCATATATGTAATATTGAGAGTAATTGAAGAACAAAATAACCATGCATCTAATTGAGTTGATTACAAAAGAACAAGAGCATACATGTGCAATGAAACAAGAAATGCATGTTATACTATCACATCCCCAATTGTAACTGACACAAATAAAAGAATAATACAAACTGAAACAACAAATTCATACATGTAAGTTTGAGAGTAATTGAAGAACAAAATAACCATGCATCTAATTGACTTTATTGCAAATTAACAAGGGCATGTGTGCAATGAAACAAGCAATGCATGTTATACTATCACATCCCCAATTCTAACTAACACAAATAAAAGAATGATACAAACTGAAACAAAAAATTCATACATGTAAGTTTGTGAGTAATTGAAGAGAAAACTAACCATGCATCTAATTGAGTTGATTGCAAATGGATAGGGGTATGTGTGCAATGAAACAAGCAATGCATGTTATACTATCGCATACCCAACTCTAACTGACACAAATAAAATAATGATACAAACTGAAACAACAAATTCATACATGTAAGATTGAGAGTAATTGAAGAACAAACTAACCATGCATCTATTTGAGTTGATTGCAAATGATCAAGGGTGTGTGTGCAATGAAAAAAGAAATGCATGTTATATTATCAAATTCCCAATTCTAACTAACACAAATAAAAGAATGATAAAAACTGAAACAAAAAATTCACATATGTAAGATTGAGAGTAATTGAAGAACAAACTAACCATGCATCTAATTGAGTTGATTGCAAATGAACAAGGGTATGTGTGCAATGAAACAAGCAATGCATGCTATACTATCACATCCCCAATTCTAACTAACATAAATAAAAAAAAATTACAAACTTAAACAAAAACTCCATTCATGTAAGATTGAGAGAAATTGAAGAACAAACTAACCAAGCATCTATTTGAGTTGATTGCAAATAATCAAGGGTGTGTGTGCAATGAAATAAAAAATTGGGATGTTATACTATCACATCCACAATTCTAACTCTAAGAAATTAAAGAGTGACACACACTCAAACAAAAAATTCATACATGTAAGATTGAGAGTAATTGGATAGTAATAATTGGGTCCATTTTCTGATACATCATCATGATTTTTAAGAATAACTCAAAACAACCAATTGATACAACATTAATATGTGGTATTTATAACTTCAACTAGCACCTTGATATGAATTGAAACAACTTTGTCACACTTGTGAAAGTAATTGAATATAAATGTAATGCCCCGTCATAATAACCTAAGGAATGTTGCATTTGAGTATAAAGGTGAAATAATTTTTTTTTAAAGTATTAATTATTGAGTTAATTAGTTGCATACATTCGTTAGGTTACGTGACGTTACACTACTTTGAGTTTCCATAGACGACTTTAGTATTTCGCATTGCACATATTAATTAACAATAACATAAAGATAAACATTGCATTTCATTTGAAATTTCCATTCAAGATAACATAAAGTACAAACTTGTTTCTTACATTGCATTTAATGAAATAATACAATACTCATTCATCTGATGAGGTAGTTCAATAATAATTACATTTACAATGTTCACCTCATATACAATTGAGGGATGTTTTCAAATACAAGATTTACAATTAAAAAGAAGATGTACACATAAGTTTCCAAGTGCGACCTCTCCATCCATAAAGCTCTCAATGCCATGATCACAAACTGGGGACCCAACGGAGTAAGGTGCACGTTCCACCCAACCATGTGGTACCCGTAGGTCCACCTCCCATGCTAGGAGATAGTAATATGGTTACCTAAACATAATCTACTAACCCTAGACACAAGTACACACTAACTGATGGTTACATTGCTTCCAGATTTATGACAATTGAATGTGCTACAAACACAAGGTTAACTGTTACTTTAGGTGGAGTGTCATCACAATATTGCAAAGGTTACCCTGTTGTTTCTTCCTAGGTTCCGGCCCCCAACTTGGGTTACCCTGGTAACCTCTTATGAAACCTGGCCCCATTGCAAATCATTGCGGAATCGAATGTCTTTTGAAGAATCAAGACACCGATTTTCCATTCCAGGCCTTCTCATCTTATACTCAAGACTGAACTAGCTCAAGAGTCATAAGCGAGGCATAATCATCTTGTTAAGAGTTTTAATCTAACTATTGTGTCATTTAGTTATCACTAACTTACTAACTCTTTGTAAGTTACCCTGACACCACTTTGTGTGTTGGCCCTCACAAAAAGCCACTCCCCTAAACATAACAAAGGTATACTAAATTTTCTTGACTAAGTTTAATAAGGTGTACAGAAATACAACAAGAATTTCTACACTTTTCATCACGAACATCAATGACTATGTTCATACTACCAGGTGTCTAATCACCACACAAATACCATGTACACAACCTTAGCTAACTCAAGAAATTAACTTTAACAAACACAATCCCCACTTTTACAATTGGTCTGGAAGACTTGAAAAACTACGACATTCCCAATTTGCCCAAATCACAACAAAGCAAGATTTAAAGCAAATTAAAATTCAATAGAAATCTACTGTTTGGATTTACTAAATCCAGTCAATCAATTAAATAAAGAAAATATCTATTTCTAAATTTTCTTATACTTAACCACAGTTTTCTATTCATTTAAATAAATGCACTAATTCAAATCATTATTTGCATTTAATTATAAATATATTCCTATTTGTTAATTGCCTAATTTAATTTTTTCTTCTCTAATATTTTAATCAAATTTTACATATTAAATACCTTTATATATTTAAATATAAAATATGTTATATATAATTTACATTATATATATAATGTAATTATATTAACATTCATTTAAAAAAAAAGGTCAAATAATAAAAAAACTTTATTCAATAATAAACTATACACTATGCACATTATTCGCCCAAATCTCATTGGGCAAGGCTGGCTTCCACACGGCCAAAACCCTCCATGGGAGGGCTCGGTTGTTTCGGCAGTGTCGGCACTGCCTGTGAAGGCAGCGCCGAGCGCTGCCCTCAAAGCCAGCTCCCTGTGGGGGTCGGCCGTGGGGGTAAACCCCCGGCCCAGCCAAAAATCCCCTTTTTTTAATTTTATTTAATGAATAATGCGCGATGAACAGTCCGTCGATTTTCAAAATAAATAAATCGCATACGGAAAATTTTCGATAACAAAATTTTTGGCTCAAACATTTAAGATAAATTTAAATACATATAAATTTGTATATATATGTATATGTATAATTAAATTTTATACATATATATATATATATATACAGATTATATAAGAAAAGAAAATAAATAACTGGAATAAGAGATTTGATTTCTACAGAATTTTCTAAAGAAAATTGAGAAAATTAACATTGCACAGGATTATTTTCCTCACAAATTTCCAATTTAATTTCAATGGGTTTTCAATTTCATTTGAATAATAAACAATTTTCTCCACAATTTAAAATACTCAATTAATTTAAGAATTCTTTTCCAACAAAATCCTTCAGAAGCTTCTTCTCTCAAAATAACAAAGAATTATTATTTAACTAAATTACAGAGCACACATCTGTTTCTTTTGAATTTCTTCTATTGTTTTCTTTATTCTTGTTTTCTTGAAATTCACACAAATAATAAGAAGTTTTTACAGAAAGATTTTTGGTAAACAAATTACCGAGAAGAACAAGGGTTTTAACATTAAAGAAAATTATTTTCCAAAGCAAACAACATAAAATACCAAGGAAATACCTGTGAATTGAAGATCTTGGTTATTGGAGAGAATCTTTGCCTGTAGAACGCAATCCTCCAAATCTTCTTCAAAGCACCAAATCCAAAGAAAGCTTTAACTAACCACAAAGATCCTCCAATTAAGGGATCTTCCACAAATATACAGTATTACCAAATTAACACAATATAGAAGGTTTTGCAAAAACTGAGATATTTTCCCGTGAAGAAATTGAATAGCCTCTGTATTTTTCCAAATCCCCACATAATATCTGGCAAAATCCTCAACCAAAAATCATAATTGCACTGGCACACTTGTCAAGAAGTGCAAAATATCTATTAACCACTTCTTGGCAATCTTGCCTTCCAAAATTGCATGCATTTAATTATTTATTTAAATTTGAAACCAATATTCAAATAGCATGCATTTACTTTATTTAATTTTCTAATTTTCAAATACAAAATTAATTTACAATTCAAATGCCATTTCCACAAATAATATTTAATTTAAATAAATCTATTCACACACAATTTAATCAATATTAATTTAATTAATTAATTTATTTAATTAATAAATTTAATCTTTATGATCAACTTACTTAACTAAACAAACTAATTAATTAATTAATTAAATATAAAAACCTTATTTCTGTAACATTTAACACTTAATTTAAATAACAATAATTTAAAGCATAATAAACTATTATTAAAATTGACATTTTTCCTTTCAAGCAATTAAACCAAATAGAAAAATACAAGACAACCAAGACTCAAACTAAAATTGGCAATGTACAGTGACCAGGTTAAAGACTAGACTAGGATGAACCTAACTACTACCTCCCAATCAACATTTCTGTTGAGTCTTGACACGCTCAGACCTGAGTAACCAGGTGGAGTCGGTGTCATGTACCTGTAATCTTGCAACCAAGCAAATAACATGCATATATATATAAATCATTGTACAGGCACACCGTGCGGAGAAAATCACGGACATCACAAGGCACTCCAAGTGAGTGATGCGATTTCGTTCTCCACACCAATACACGTCACATCAGACTGACGAATTAAATAACTGTTAGTCCATCATAAACATGTTCATAGCAATAATCAACTGAAAATAAACATCTACGCTATCTCAAAGCATATCAGAAATCAAATATCGCAGTACAATGTATCATCATGTCATAGAGTAAATCCACTATCGCTCAAAACCAGCCATCAAAATATCCAAAAAAAGTATCATAGTCTAACAATGTGAAAACATATCAGCAAAAAACATAAGCATAAATGGAGGGGTACTACATCCTCCCCCCCTAGGATCAGGCTTGCTCCTGAAAGCCTGCGAACAGATAGGGATAAAGTTCTCTCATGCGTGTCACATCCTCCCAGGTAGCTGAAGCCTCATGGCTAGGATCCCATTGGACCCTCACCTGATCAATGTCTCGACCCCTGAGACCGAGCGTCCAGCGCTATAGAATGGCCACGGGCTCCAAAGCTAGCTACCCGTCCTCTACCTGTAACGCATTCCAATCAAGTACATGAGATATGTCGGGATGATATGGTCTAAGAACTGATACATGAAAAACATCATGAATACGTGACAAACTAGGTGGTAAGGTGAGTCGATATGCCACAGGACCAATTCTCTCTAAGATCTCAAATGGCCCAACGAAATGAGGTACAATCTTAGAGCATTTTCCATAACGGATTGGACTCTTTCGCAGCCGCACTTGAAGAAACACTCTATCACCAATAGCAAACTGTCGGTCGATTCTATGCGCATCGGCATATTTCTTTTGCCTATCTTGTGCGGCTATCAAATGTTCTCTAATATGGTCAACCTGTTGCTCCATGTCTCGAAGCATCTCAGCTCCAAGTATCACTCTATCCTCAAGTCGATCCCAACTCAGAGGAGTTCAACAAGGACGACCGTATAATGCCTAAAATGGTGGCATACCTATAGAACTCTGATATCCCTTATTGTAAGAAAATTCTACTAAATACAGATAATCCTCCCAATGAGACTGTTGGTCCATTACGTACATCCTAAGCATATCCTCTAATATTTGATTAACTCTTTCCATTTGACCATCAGTTTGAAGATGATACGCTGAACTAAAGTTCAACTGTGTACCTAGAGCATGTTGTAATGAAGTCCATAGGGCTGAGGTAAATACAGGATCTCTATCAGAAATAATCCTACGAGGAATCCCATGTAATCTAACAATGTCCTCCATGAATATCCTAGCTACAGATGAAGCATTGTAAGATGATCATACTGGTGAGAAATGAGCCACCTTAGTCAATCGGTCAACAGTTACCATAATGGCATCATGTCGATGTGATGACGTAGGTAACCCTACAATAAAATCAATGGATATAATATCCCATTTCCATTCGGGAATGAGATGTGGCTGCAATAATCTAGTGGGATGTTGATGCTCAGCTTTGACTCGCTGGCATTCAAGACATCTCGATACATAGTCAGCAATATCACGTTTCATACCAGGCCAGAAATACAATTGCCGAAGATTGGCATTCATTTTCTGAACTCCTGGATGAGCTGAGTACGGAGCTCGATGAGCTTCAGTCATAATTAATGTATGAAGACCCTCAAAATGTGGTACATAAATACGACCTAAATGTCATAATATACCATCTGGTTCTAGGACATACCCTGCAAATCGACCTTCTAAAGGTCTACCAGATTCAATTTTTGACCTCACTTCCTGATATAATCTATCAGTAGGAAGTGCTGCTACTATTTGACCTCTCAAATCTACTTCAAGAGTAGTAGCAGAGATCTCATGTTGACAATGACTAAGAGCGTCAGCCACTACGTTCTCTTTTCCTTGAACATATTTTACTTCAAAATCGTACTCACACAAGAACTCCATCCACCGTCTCTGCCTAACATTCAAGTTAGGTTGCTTGAAAATGTATTGTAGACTATGGTGATCAGTATGAAGTTCGAAGTGATGACCTAATAAGAAATGCCTCCACCAAACTAGTGCATGCACAACTGCAGCTAGTTCTAGATCATGAGTGGGATAGTTTAATTCATGATCTTTGAGTTTGTGAGACTCATATACAATCACACGCCCATCTTGCATCAAAACTGCTCCCAAACCCTTTAAGGATGCATCTGTGCATACTACAAAATCCTTAGTAGGATCAGGAACAATCAGTATAGGTGCATTAGTTAACTTTTCCTTAAGTGTCTAAAAAGCCAACTGACATTGCTCTGTCCAAACAAACTTCTTCCCTTTTCTCTAAAGAGAAGTAATAAGATGACCGATTCTAGAAAATCCCTCAACAAACCGCCTATAGTAACTAGCTAGACCCATAAAACTATGAACTTCACCTACATTAGTAGGCGCGGGCCAATCTACAATAGCTTGAATCTTTGAAGGATCCACAGCAATACCTTTACCAGATATTACATGTCCAAGATATTTAATCTCAGTTTGAAAGAAGTCACACTTCTTCAGGTTCGTATACAATTGATTTTCCCTTAAACATTGCAATACCTGTCTCAAGTGTTCTTCATGTTCCTTCATGTTTCTTGAATAAATCAAAATATCATCGAGAAATACAAGGACAAAGCGATCAAGGTATGTACAAAAAACACCATTCATTAAACTCATGAATACTGATGGTGCGTTCGTTAACCCAAACGGTACTACTGTGAATTCGTAGTGCCCGTAACGAGTATAAAAAGCAGTTTTATGAATGTCTGCTTTAGTTATTCGCAATTGATGATACCCAGATTTCAAATCGATTTAAGAGAACACATTAGCTCCCTTAATTTGATCAAAAAGATCATCGATTCTAGGGAAAGGATAATGATTCTTAATCGTAACCTTGTTCAATTTACGATAGTCAATGCACAACCTAAGTGATCCATCCTTCTTCTTTACGAAGATGACAGGTGCTCCCCAAGGGTAAACACTAGGATGAATAAAACCGTTTTCTAATAGTTCCTCTAACTGGATACGAAGTTCCTCTAACTCCTGAGTCATCATTCTATATGGAGCTCTAGATATAGGCTCAGCTCCAGGAACTAGGTCAACTCTAAAGTCAATATCCCTCTTCGGTGGCATTCTAGGTATGTCATCAGGAAACACGTCAGCGAATTCCCTAAGAATAGGATGATCATCAAGAGATACCTCTGGACTCTCACCTTCTTCTAAATAAGTAACTGTTGTTGCAAATAGTTGACAACCCTAACGAAACATCTCTTTAATTGCATAGCAAATATCATCTGCAAAGAGATAGGTCTTTGAATACCTATGATTTCCACTTTCACACCTAGATCATTAATGCAACTAACTATCTTAAGTTGACAGTCAATCACAGCATGATAAGATGCTAACCAATCCATACCTAAAACTATATCATACGATCCTAAGGGTGTAACATATAAATCTACTAAGGTAGTTAACGTACCAATTTTAAGTTCATAATTATGTACTAAGTTTTCTACTGCTACTTTCACCCCAGAGGCAAATTCAACCTGCCACTTACCACCTTGTTTTACTGCCACAAGACCACATCGGTCAACGATGGTCATTGAAATAAAGGAGTCAGTAGCTCCGGAATCAAAAAGAATGGAAACACTAACACCATGTAACTTACCTGAAGTCTCGACCACTGTGTTCTGGTGATCGGCTTGGCGGTCATTAACCGCAGCATATATTGTATGTGATCATCCTGCATCACCCACTGTAGGCTCTGAAAATGTAGGTTGAGGCCCAAAACCAGTAGAACCTCTCATCAGACACTGCCTAGCTATGTGTCCCTGTTGTCCACATGAGTAACAACCTGTGCCTCTACCGAATCCTCTGCCACCCAAAGGTGCATTGGATTGCTGGAAACCACCCCTACTGATAGTAGACTGAGCACTCTGCGCAGGCTGATCCTGCCTATTGTGCTTGTTGTGCCACCAGCTACGACCCTTTCCTGTTTGTGGACTATTACCTTGTTGTGATTGTGGATTATTATTATTTTGAGGTGTACGTTGTTGTTGTTGTTGCCCACCCTTTGTGGGTGTCTGTTGGTTCCTAGAGGAACCACCTGTTTGTGCCTGTCCACCCCGTGGACTAAAACCTATTGTAGGTGCACTGCCAATCTACACTCCTGTGTGCCCACCTAACGCCATAACAAGGTTCTCCTCCACTATGCGAGCCTTCTCCACCATAACTTCCATAGTCTTTGGCTCAAAGACTCAGACACCACCACTAATGCGGGCATTCAAACCCCTAATGAAGTGTTGTACTAGCATAGGCTCATCATCGCCAATACCAGCATACTGCTTGAGTTCATAGAATCTAAATTCATATTGCTCAATAGAAAGAGCCAACTGACGTAGGTCATGGAACTCGTCAGCCCGTCGCTGCCTCCAGTGTTCCAATAGGATCCGTGCTCTAAACCTCTCCAAAAATATCTCCCAAGACACTAACCCAATATCTAAGTGGAGCTTCTGCTCCTCTAGGCACCACCAAGTAGAGGCGAATCCTCTCAGATGCATGATAGCGCATCTCGCACGAGTATTGCTACCGTATGGGTGCATGGCGAAGCATCTACCCAAATCCAGTAGCTAGGTCTCTGCCTCTAAGCTACCTCCTACACCATCAAAGGTAGGAGGACATGCCCTCAGTAAATCCCTCATGTGTCCTATAGTGATAGCATCCTGATGCATTGAGTCATCTACTCTCCTAGGAGATCTATCTCTCACAACCTCCTCACAACTTCTCATTCAGTCCAAGTCAGAAAGCTAGGACGACCAGAACCCTCTAATTTGAATGTTTGGGATTATGTCCTCAATCCTTCCATCCAAATGTTTCACTGGACAATCAGTGGATGTGGGCTCGAGGGGAGTAACCCGAGGATTGGCCCCACTACCACGCACTCCCCTTCCTCCCCTCACCCAGGCACACCCCACACACAACAACGTAGTCTTAGATGACTCCAACCGTTGCCACACACCACTGCATCTAGGGTCAACCTACTGGCTCAAGGACTCAGAGCATCCAAAGGTTTGTAAATCCTGGCTTTGATACCAACTGTAATGCCCCATCATAATAACTCCAAGGAATGCTGCACTTGGAGCGTAAAGGTGAAATAAAAAAATTTAAAAGTAATAATTGCCAAGTTAATTAGCTGCATACACCATAGGTCACGGACGCTACACCACTTTGAAAGCCCATAGACCCACTCTTAGTACTTCTATCGCACACACTAACACAACATACAAAGATAAACATTGCATTTTACTCTGAAATTTCCCATCCATGCCAACATAAAAGCACAAACTCTACTTCACACAAGCATTTCAATGAAATAAATACAATACCTAACTACTCCAGTTCAATAATACCACATTTACAATGTTCACCCTCACATACACTGAGGAGAATATAGATATATATAGTGAGATACATATAGCTGCAGGAAGCTTCATTCAGGTAGCTTTTGGAGGCAGGATTATACTGACTTAATGAGGGTAGACAAGCGGGTCACCTGGTGGAATGGTCCACCCCCCGTGCTAGGAGATAGTAATATGGTTACCTAAACATAATCTACTAACCCTAGACACAAGTACACACTAACTGATGGTTACATTGCTTCCAGATTTATGACAATTGAATGTATTACAAACACAAGGTTAACTATTACTTTAGGTGGAGTGTCATCACAATATTGCAAATGTTACCCTGGTGTTTCTTCCTAGGTTTCGGCCACCAACTTGGGTTACCCTGGTAACCTCTTACGAAACCCGGCCCCATTGCAAATCATTGTGGAATCGAATGTCTTTTGAAGAATCAAGACACCGATTTTCCATTCTAGGCCTTCTCATCTTATACTCAAGACTGAACTAGCTCAAGAGTCATAAGCGAGGCATAATCATCTTGTTAAGAGTTTTAATCTAACTATTGTGTCATTTAGTTATCACTGACTTACTAACTCTTTGTAAGTTACCCTGACACCACTTTGTGTGTTGGCCCTCACAAAAAGCCACTCCCCTAAACATAACAAAGGTATACTAAGTTTTCTTGACTAAGGTTAATAAGGTGTACAGAAATACAACAAGAATTTCTACACTTTTCATCACGAACATCAATGATTATGTTCATACTACCAGGTGTCTAATCACCACACAAATACCATGTACACAACCTTAGCTAACTCAAGAATTTAACTTTAGCAAACACAATCCCCACTTTTACAATTGGTCTGGAAGACTTGAAAAACTACGACATTCCCAATTTGCCCAAATCACAACAAAGCAAGATTTAAAGCAAATTAAAATTCAATAGAAATCTACTGTTTGAATTTACTAAATCCAGTCAATCAATTAAATAAAGAAAATATCTATTTCTAAATTTTCTTATACTTAACCACAGTTTTCTATTCATTTAAATAAATGCACTAATTCAAATCATTATTTGCATTTAAATATAAATATATTCCTATTTCTTAATTGCCTAATTTAAATTTTTCTTCTCTAATATTTTAATCAAATTTTACATATAAAATACCTGTACATATTTAAATATAAAATATGTTATATATAATTTACATTATATATATAATGTAATTATATTAACATTCATTTAAAAAAAAAGGTCAAATAATAAAAACACTTTATTCAATAATAAACTATACACGATGCACATTATTCGCCCAAATCACATTGAAGTATTATTTCATTAATCTAAACTCTCCAGGGTTCGTCTTTAGCATCGCTATGAAATGCCACCTATTCCCTAGGGCCTGGGTAAACCCCCGGCCCAGCCAAAAATCCCCTTTTTTTAATTTTATTTAATGAATAATGCGTGATGAACAGTCCGTCGATTTTCAAAATAAATAAATCGCATACGAAAAATTTTCGATAACAAAATTTTCGGCTCAAACATTTAAGATAAATTTAAATATATATAAATTTGTATATATTAAATTATATATATATAATACAAATATATATATATATACAGATTATATAAGAAAAGAAAATAAATAACTGGAATAAGAGATTTAATTTCTACAAAATTTTCTACAGAAATTTGAGAAAATTAACATTGCACAAGATTATTTTCCTCACAAATTTCCAATTTAATTTCAATGGGTTTTCAATTTCATTTGAATAATAAACAATTTTCTCCACAATTTAAAATACTCAATTAATTTAAGAATTCTTTTCCAGCAAAATCCTCAGAAGCTTCTTCTCTCAAAATAACAAAGAATTATTATTTAACTAAATTACAGAGCACACATCCGTTTCTTTTGAATTTCTTCTATTGTTTTCTTTATTCTTGTTTTCTTGAAATTCACACAAATAATAAGAAGTTTTTAAAGAAAAATTTCTGGTAAACAAATTACCGAGAAGAACAAGGGTTTTAACATTAAAGAAAATTCTTTTCCAAAGCAAACAACATAAAATACCAAGGAAATACCTGTGAATTGAAGATCTTGGTTATTGGAGAGAATCTTGCCCCTAGAACTAACCTCCTTTAAATCTTCTTTCAGCACCAACCAAAGAAAGTTTTTACCAACCGCCAGAAGATCCTCCAAGCAAGGGATCTTCCAATAAATATACAAGATACTAAATTAACACACACAAAAAGGTTTTGCAAAAAACTAAGATATATTTTTTCCCCGGTGAAGAAGAATAGCCTCTATATTTTTCCAATCTCTATTATATTCCTCAGAAAATCCCCAACTCAAACGAGATTTGCTCCAACAACTGCCTAGTTTTGCATGAACTGGAGCTGAACCACTGCTTCCCAAAATACTTCATTTATTTATTTTGTTGTAGTAATCAACATTCAAATATATGCAGGAGTTTCACTTTATTTGATTTTCTAATTCTCTCAAACAAAAATTCACTAAGTAATTCCAAACTTGTTTCCAACAAATACTTCACACTAAATGGCCCACCAAATGGTCTGTTAATTTGGTTCTATTTGTTTTATTTTACTCACAAATTTTGACCCTCACAACCTGTCCTGCACTGAATCAAATAAACGAATTTCAATAATTAATTAAATATAAAAACTTTATTTCAACATTCACACTTCAATTAAAATGCATTTAAAGCATAATAAACTATTATTAAAATTGACATTTTTCCTTTCAAGCAATTAAACCAAATAGAAAAATACAAGACAACCAAGACTCAAACTAAAACTGACAATGTACAGTGACCAGGTTAAAGACTAGACTAGGATGAACCTAACTACTACCTCCCAATCAACATTTCCGTTGAGTCTTGACACACTTAGACCTGAGTAACCAGGTGGAGTCGGTGTCATGTACCTGCAATCCTGCAACCAAGCAAATAACATGCATATATATATAAATCATTGTACAGGCACACCGTGTGGAGAAAATCACGGACATCACAAGGCACTCGCAAGTGAGTGATGCGATTTCGTTCTCCACACCAATACACGTCACATCAGACTGACGAATTAAATAACTGTTAGTCCATCATAAACATGTTCATAGCAATAATCAACTGAAAATAAACATCTATGCTATCTCAAAGCATATCAGAAATCAAATATCGCAGTACAATGTATCATCATGTCACAGAGTAAATCCACTATCGCTCAAAACCAGCCATCAAAATATCCAAACAAAGTATCATAGTCTAACAATGTGAAAACATATCAGCAGAAAACATAAGCATAAATGGAGGTGTACTACAATAAATTAAATAATACATCAAATTCATATAAATGTAAATGAACAAGGCTATATGAAACATCAGTTTCTATATATTTGTCTTATGTAATTGTAATTCTACAAGTTGCATATTTATATTGATAGTATTGGAACACTATCATACACTCCATAGTTGAGGGTGTCATGCACCTATCTTTTGGTCGAGTATGTATGTACATGTATGATTGGTTTACATAAATACATACATACATCATAGTAAAATAATGTATGTATGTTACATATGAATGCCTTATATATGGATATAGGTGCATGACCTACATACATATATACATATGAACTGCCATATGTATGTATGTATAGTATACACACATACATACATACATACATATGGAAAATAATATGTAAGTATGTATGTGTATGTATCATATACACATGCATACATACATACATAATAAATTATGTATGTATGCACGTGTGTGTGTGTACGATACATACATAATATTATAATACATATTAATTTGTTAAATATTATATTAATATATGTTATTAATAATATTAAAATGTTGTCAATTAAAGAACTAAAATGATTACCAAATTTAGATAAGTTAAATGATTACAAAATTGATTACAAAAATCCTATAAATGGATATGAAATATTCACAAAAACTCAACCGTTCAGGTAGAGACGAAGGATAGGGCTGGGAGGATGATGGGTGTTGGAAATTGTTGAGCGAGGGTTTCACAGTAGCGGTGGAAACAGTCGGCGAAAACATAGGTGCATGAAACCCTTAATAGACAATGCAGTATGGAAAAAGAAATATGTAATTGACCGACTATGTGTGTATATATACACACACATATACATACATACATACATACATACATATATATATGTATGTATGTACATGTATGTATGTATTTATCTATATATTTAAGTTTTTGTATATATACATAGTACTAGCCATATTTTACCTACAAGAAACTCTTAATAGTGAAGAGTATAATAACTTTGAATACTATCACTATACATATACAAATTGCAGAGGTACAAAAATGAAAAGAAATGGCTATATTATGGTTGACTGTGTGTATATGTGTGTATACACACATATATATATATGCATATATATACATATGTACATATATACACACACATATACACATAGTCGGTCATATATATACATATATATATATATACTCACATATACACACAGTCGGTCATAATATAGGTGCAATATTGTTGCAAAATTATATTTGTTCAATGTTCGTGTGTGTATATATATGTATACAAATATGTATATGTATATATACATACATGTATTTGTATACATATATATACACAAAAGTAGCCATGATAAAGCTGCAACAAAGCTTCATTAGACAAGGAAATCATTACTTGTGCACTGAAGCTATTTAAACCAAAAAATATTGCAAGTAAAAACCAGAAAAATATTGCAATGCATAGTTACTACTTGTGTGAGGTCGGAACACAACCTCACCTGCATAGCTAGAAGGTAAATGGTTTCCTTATAGTGAATGTGTTGTTGATAAACACAAAAATATCAAGAAATGCATCACTAGTATTCACCCATGGCCTCACCACCATTAGCACCCATCCTAACTAGAGTTGGTCGTCATTGGAGCCACTCAAAATGAGTAATGTTTTCATGAATAGAGTTTTCGTGAACCTAAAGCAAGACCAAGCGAATGGTGTGCATGCTGAGGTGCTAGGCATTAAGACCGACGGTGATGGAATTTTGGACAGTTAAAGTGCATTTACCAGGAGTGTAATGAGCCAATACTGTTGTGGCGCCAACCCATGAAGGGTGATACAAATGTCCATTATTGGTTGATGACACAATTTAAGACTTTTTTGGCAGTTTTTGAAAGATGCCCCGAAAAAATTGGTAAACGTGTTTGAATTTCGCCAGGAAAAAATGGGGGGGTGTCATCTTCACAATCAAGAGATGTGGCAAAAAAAAATTTCTAACTCGAATGTTGTTGATGTGGACCCCTCGCTCAACATCGCCCTACCCACCATCAGTCCCTCTCCCTTAATATAATGTAGCAATTTGGATGGACAACCTTCTTGCTACTCTATAACGGCTTTACTCAGACACCACATTTAATATTACTAGCAATTGCACTTTGGTGTGCAATGGGTACACTGAAGAGGTGTAGAAGGTCAATTAACAAAAAATATGGTTTGTTTTTTAGCATACATTCAAGTGTAGTACATGAGGTCAATTGGTAAATCATTTTAAAAATGATATTGTTTATATATATTACTATTATTATTATATTAATTGTACTCTTTTTTTTTTATTAAATTTAATAAAATATTAAAAGAACCTGGTTCAAAAGAGCATATTGGCAGGAAAGAACCATGAAGAAAACCTTTAGTTGTAGCTCAGACTAAAAAATGGTTCGCAACCAAATTACATCCCCTAGACACAAAGAATTTTACATACAAAGCAGGATGGAGGCCATACAAAACAAATTGGCCCAAAATATATTACAAAAAACTGCCCATAAAGAGATCACCCATAGCCTAGAAGTATAATAGTTCACATACATATGAGACCCAACCAAAAACATTAAGCCCATGAAGTAAGCAAGAAGCCCACCCACCAACCCCTAATCTAGTAAACTGGACAAGAATGCACAACATCAAAGAAGAGAAGACAAGGCCAAAAACCATGGCTAAATAGGCTTCCTCTAGATGAGGTCGAGAGCTAGAACTGGCCACATAGAAGGCAGGAGGCAACAAATGATCCACAAAGAAATTTTCCTTTAACATCAAAGAGGAATGCAATGTTGTGAAGAGTTCCACACCAACAACCAAGACCAAGTTTAAACACACAAAAATTTAATACGAACCCACCACGAGATCCATAAGCACCACAACACCTACAATACTTGCAAACAGAGCACAAAGAAGTACAAATTTCATTTTGCATATATAAATAGTGAGCACACTTAAGTTTTAATGTTATATTTCTAATTTTTTATTATTATATTGTGTGCTCATTATTAATATCTTGACCGTAATTTTAATTTTAATAACATACTCTAAAACCCTCGCTGAAACCTTATTTTCACGCTGTAGCTCGCAAAATTGAAGTGAAAGGTCACTACCAACGAGGAAGAGTTTAGAGGAGCGGAAACCAATAGCAACGGGAAAGCAGTTAAAAGAGATTAAAAATAGTTGAAAATTTGACGCAAAATGATGAAGGGTTGATATTCGTTTAACTACCTTGCAGGGCCTCTCGGGGCTTTTCAGCCATCCGCAAACAAATTGACTTCGAGAAAGACAACTTTGTAATTAATGTTTTATCAATATTATTTCAACTAAAGTCAAAAGAATAATGTGTATCGGTTGGTTAAACCTTACCATACAAAGCCGTAAAAGTCAAGAAATTTCCTTGGTTTTCATCTTATTCAAGTCGACTTCTTGAAGTGACAAATGCGTAACACTCGCAAATCTCCTCTCCACAGGTCCACACTAATAACAACAATAGACATTCTGCAAGTCCATCAAATTCCAGCTCGAAAGATGTAAAACTTGGAGGTGGGAAAATTCCCCGGCTGCCATGGAATTCTAAATTGGGAACAATGCCCCATTGGAAGCCAATTGCTCCCCCGTCTTCTTCACCTCGGGATTATTCCATTCAAAGAAATACGAGGTTGGAGAGGGGGAAAAAGATAGTTTCCTACTCAAAACGTATCATAGGAAATAATGATCATTTGTCTCCATTATGCTTTTTTAACGCGCAAAAAGAATACTCAACGACAACCCCCAATTGAGGGAGTATGAAAGAGGAGAGAGTTCATTCAAGAAAAAATGATGTAATGTGTAGTGGCAGTTTTGAAGCTTATTCTTCATCATTTCATAGGCCCCAACAAAATAGAAATCATGACAAACAAGGTGTTTTTATCTTTTTAATATATTTTTATTAATTCCTATCAAGGTAGGAATACTTATGCATCCATTGCATTAAATTTTTTGGTTAAATTGTCAACCTTATTAATGATTTGAGTGACAAGGAATAGTGTTATATAGATAGGATAGGTGGAAAAATAAATTAATTTGAAAGGTATTTCTACTTACAATGAAAAGTATTTGGAATTAGTTTATAGACATGATAGGTGGCAAAACATTTCCATTGGATTTAGAATACATTATTTATTTATGGTTGAATTTCAACCATATTAATATCTTGAATAATATTGAATAATAATGTATATATCATGATATGAAAGGACATATAAATCCAAAAATATGTACAAATCTATGGTGAGATATGTCACCCAACAAATTCAATCAATATTAACTTCATTGATAAGATATATACAATCTTAAACAAAATCTAGAAAAATCTTGTCACATAGCTTCTAGAAGAACTCAATAATTGTTTTAAATAATATGAAACAATACTTTGTTTATTTAATGTTTGTTGTAAGCCAAAATTCTAAGAAATGGATCTAATTTACCCATGGTGTACTCATACCTTTAATCTCAACCTGTGCCCACAAATAGGACAATATACATTATAATAGACACATGATTATTTGAAATCAAATCATGCAACAACTACTCTATCTAACAATAACTATTGGCAAGAACCTAACACAATGTCTCTTGTTGTTAGTTCCTACCAAGGCATGAATACTTATGCATTCATTGCATTCAATTTCTTTCATCATTTTAGCCAATCATTACATAGAATTTATAAATTTGAGCAAAATTCTATGGTCTATATTTAACTTTCTATTTTAAATAATTGTAAAACTTTCATTTATCTTTTTTTTTTATTGGTTCATATTGAGAATAGTCAGTACAAAATTCATTTAAAATATATATATATATCTATATTTACTAACTCATTGAATCAAATGTCAACTATATTAATTGCTTGAATGACATGAGCACTATCGTATATGTTAAACATTTTGACATTATTATGTATTTTTTATTGGTTGATTTTAGAAGCAACCATTGCAAAAAGAAAATTTTATTTAATTAAAAAAATTGTAATGCAATAATTTTTTTGCCTAAGTTGCAACCCTATTAATGTTTTGAGTGACAAGTAATACTTTTACAAATTTTTAATATCATGCTTCAAGAATGATGAGAAATTGAGTCTTCCAAACTAGCCAAAAGTCTTCCATCACAAAAGAAGGGTTAGAAGGGGAGAGTCGAGTTTTGTCTCATGAACCCTAGCACTATTGTTTTTTGGTTTCTCATTTCTAGCTATCATTGTGGGTGTTTTGGTGGGATACACAAAAAGTATCTAAAACAAGTCTTATAAGAAATTTGTCATTAAAATACTTGAGTAAATTACCTAAATGTCATTGAAAAATTCACACACAGACAAGGTGTTTTTTAAGATTCCACTACTCTAGTTGTGTAGAAAACA